>JBBPBX010011796.1:34121-49201 GCA_038048925.1 Garcialebias charrua
GCAAATGGCCTCTGGTCCTATCAGGTCTGGGCCTGAGGGGTGGGCGTCCCTGGGGCCCGGGCCTGGGCGCCTGGGCCTGGGGCTACGTCGGTGTGGCGGGCTCCGGTGGGGTCCTGTGAGCTTGTCGCTGTTGGCCCCTGGGGGTCATTGTGTGTGGTCGCTGGTAGGGCTCTCCCGGTTCTACCCTATGGTCGGATCTGGGGGATGGGTGAGTGGTTCGTCCTATTCGGGTGGCCCTGGGGGCTCTGGGCTCGGGGTCCTTCTTGGGGTCTTGGGCTCTGGTACCCCCATTTGTCTGGCTCTGGTACCCCCATTTGTCTGCCTCGGGTCTTGGGGGGCGGATCTCCGATACCTCACGGTCACTATTGAATGTTCTATTAGAGAAGCCTTATTCATTTATGCATGCTTACAACCACACACTTATAGATGCAGGGACACACACGCAGGTATCGTATGTAGATATGTAGATGGGTATATGACTGAATATGAATGTGTTTATGTATATATATATATATATATACAGGTAGTCCCCGATTTACGAGCGAGATCCGTCACAACGAGGCGCTCGTAAACCGGAAATCTCGTAATTTGGAACGGCCGCCATTTCTCTCGTAAATCCGGAAATCCGCTCGTAAATTGGAACGGTTTTCGCTAGCGCGACTAAAAACACTCTATTTTCATCTAAAAACTACTTTTGAGTGCATAAAAATGATCGGAAACGTGTGTTTATATGCTTAACTAACTAACTGTAGTGAAAAAACACATGAAAACTCAGTATTTTTTTCGTTTTTTCCAAAAATGTGCAGCTCGTAAGTCTGGAACCTCGCAGATCAGAGCGCTCGTAAATCGGGGACTACCTGTATATATATATATATATATATATATATATATATATATATGTATATATATATATATATATATATATATATATATATATATATATATGTATATATATATATATGTATATATGTATATATATATATATATATATATATATATATGTATATATATGTATATGTATATATGTGTATATGTATATATATGTATATATATGTATATATATGTATAAAATCTACTGCAAAGTCATGGATATTATGTGTCTTTTATGCATATGTGTTTTGTTGCTGTGTTCTGTCATGTACTTCGCAGGATTGCAGACAGCGGTTGGGTGTGTTTGCCTTGTGCTCTTTTTGTGGATTTTTGTTTTGTGGTCTTACTTTCTGTGTTTTCCTTTCTAAAAAAAATATATATATATATATTGGTGTGAAGAGGATGGCTGTGAGGTGAGAAGGGAGGCCATCTATAAAGGGAAAAAAAAGGGGAAAAAAAAACTATTGCAAATGGCTTTATGGTGTTTTTTAAGTGTTGATAAAGATTCGAGGTGTTACCTCGAGTGGTAGCAACAGCAGCAAGGCAGGTTCTGCACAATACATGTCGTTGTGCAGCGTCTTCTTTTTTATAGCCAAAATAATTCAAACAACGGACATGCCCCCCCTCTTTGGTACCAAACTTGCAGATGTGTCAGCTTCTGTCGAGCCTGACGCCATTGTGCAACTGGTTAAAGCGCAGTGACTTCTGCTCTCTGCTCTGCTTTGAGAGCCAATTTCGCCCTTGTATGGGAACATACAACGATGACAATACATATTATTATTCCGCTCACTCACAAGTCACGTAACCAGATTACATGACCAGTCAAATCGCAGCCTTTGCCATTAGAAAATCTTGTTTTATCATATCGCAATATTGTCGCAAATGTAATTAATTGTTCAGCCCTACTCCTGATGGTATTCAGTTAAGGTGAAGTCAAATTCTTTATTTCTGTAAGGTTCAATGAAAACCAGTTTTAGTGATTCATGAGATATTTTTTGTTGTTGCCAAAATTACAGAAACATTTAAACGAACGCTCAGATTCAAACGTTATCACTACGCTTCTGCCTTCTGTGATTAATACTGAAAATGTTAAGGTTTACACAGAACAGTATGGAGTTTATGTGTGATAATAGATTTAATCTATTCATTATTTTACAAGTGGAATCTCCTTTGAATTTACCTCCATCTTCTGTGTGGAGTCCATGAAGTTTTAAATTTAAGAGCTCTCAACTCATTACTCAGAGTCATCAATTTACATTTTATTCCTTCTTTTCCTTTAAAACCATCAGCGGCACTGTAAAAATAAAATAGTTATAACCAGATAAATTGCATTTTCCTGCAAAAATTGCAGAATGATGTTGTTTTTTTATTTATTTAAGAAAGTTGCTGAAGAAGCTGAATGCTGCTGAATAGGTTTCCTCGCTAAACTGTTAATGTGAGCTGAATTTGAACTGCTGACATTCGCTGAAAGCAGAATGCAGCTGAAATGTGTAAAGAAAAAAGCTGAATAAATAAGAAATTTAGCAGAAATTAGCAGAATAAGGCTGAATAGATTACAAAAAGTCTGAAATTAGTTTAAAAAAAGTAACTGAAATGATCAAAAAAAAGCTGAAATTCCTTAAAACAGCTGAAATGAGAGAAAGAGGCTAAAATGAGCCTAACAAGCTGAAATTATAAGCACAAAAGTTGGAAATTAGCACAATATAAAAGAGAAAAAAAAGGCAGAAAAAATGTTAAAATGAGCAGAAAGAAGCGAACAGGAGCAGAAAAAAAGCTGTAAAAAAACAAAAGGAGCAGAAGGAAACTAAAATGAGCTGAATGCAGGTAGCACTTTGGCCAACAGTGTTGTTTGAAAGTGCTTTATAAATAAAGTTGTATTGTATTGTATTGTACTGTATTGAAATAAGCTGAAAAAAAAAAGGCTAAACCAGAACATCAGCTGAAGTGAGCAGTAAAAGGTGTGAAACAAAGGGTGTGAATGCTGTGGATAATATTCATATTCATTGAGAGAAACATGGCTGAAAAATACATATTTCAAGAAGTAAAAATTACACAAATTCCAAAAGTCACATTTGGAATGTCCTGAAGTTGCTGAACGTTTTGATACATGAATTGTTGAAATAGCACAAAAAGTGTAGAGCAAGTTGCGTCCCGAAAAATATAAAGAAGGAAAACGAATCCCAAAAGTTTGAATGTTTTATAAGTATTAACACAGTTACCGTATAAATTGAGTATAAAATGATCTGGAATAAATAACTAAATAACAAGCTTATAAAACAGCAGGTTCCAGATATTAAAATAGGCAAAGACTTATAGCCATTTAACTTTACATGAAAACATTCAGTACAGGTAGTCCCCGACTTACGAGCGCTCTGACCTACGAGGTTCCGGACTTACGAGCTGGCGAATTTTTGGAAAAAACGCAAAAAATACAGAGTTTTTCTGTGTTTTTTCACCACAGTTCGTTAGCTAAACATGTGGACACACGTTTCCGATCATTTTTATGCACTCGTAAGCAGTTTTTCGATGAAAAACGAGTGTTTGTAGTCGCGCTAGCAAAACCGTTCCAACTTACGAGCGAAATTCCGGACTTACGAGACACGTGGCGGCCGTTCCAAGTTACGAATTTTCGCTTTACGAGCGCCTCGGAGGAACAGAACTCGCTCGTAAGTCGGGGACTACCTGTATGTTTATAGTGTCTTTTTATTTGTGCAACATATAATTTCTGAAACTGAATGATGTTTAAACAGTAAAACAATGATAATAAATGTGTTTTGTTGCCCGTCTTTCCAGAGTAGTTTCTGTTTACAATCAGCCGGCTGCGACCAGCAGAGACGTGACAATCAGACGCTGTTTGTCTTTCACACGTTCACTCGCCGAGCCACAGGTTTGTTGATGTTTTTGTGGGAGAGCAAATAGGATGTGATTGGGCGTGTAATTAGCTGTGTGCACCAGGTTTTCAACAGGTTTATGTTTATGTTCAGGCAGCGTCGGTGAAATGTTCCCACAGCAGAGACCGGCGAAGCCGCTTTAGCTTGCATCGTCATTTTATTGAGTCTCATCCAACTTGGTCAACCTACGATTATAGATTCATTAAATGGAGTAACTCATTATTTTGTATTGAAGGAAAATATTTGTTTAGCTCCTTTATTATGTTGGGGATCAAAGGTTATTATTTTAATGTTCTTCTTTTGTTGTTGTTGAAAATATTATTTTCTTTCGACAAAAGTCTTATAGGTGTGTTTTTCAAAGCCTGGTTGAATCTGAGACTTTTTTTAGTTTTGAACTTTTATGCTATAAAGAGATGAATTTCAGTTCGTAGCAAACAATGCAGAGTGCTGATAAAGACATCACTTCAGCCCTTTGGGGATGCCTCAAGAAAAGATGGCGACTTGTAACTTAACTGTACATCTGTTAGTTTTGTGAACGTTTCTGAAGCGTTCACACTTCTGGGATCCATTTGTCTGCCGTATGTATTTTGGCACAATCTTGTTCCTGCAGTTTTCATCTATTTCAACAAATCATAAATCAAAACATTCAGGTCTTTCAGGACAATCCTGCTAGGACATTTGGTATTGTGCAACTTTAGCTTTTTCAAATATTTAGCCTTTTCTGCCATTTTTTAAATCTCAGAGAAAATGAATTGAGCTCATTTTACATCCTTCAAATCTTGAGATATGTTTGAAACCTTTTACTGCTCCTTTCACTTTTTGTTCTGCTCCAGTTTATTTTAGCTTCCTTGTGCAAGAAAAAAAAATTCAGTTACTTTAACTAATTTCAGCTGTTTTGTGCTCCTTTCAGATTATTTCGGATCATTTCAGCTCATTATACTTATTTCAGCTTATTTATGCAAGTTTCAGCCTTTTTATTAGTTTTTCAGCTACTATTTAGCTGTTTTATGCATATTTGAGCTCTTTCATCTACAGTAATTACACATTTTTTTGTCATTTCAACTTTTATCAGTCCAATTCGACAACATTGTGCTTGCTCCACATCTTTCTTGTAATTTCAGCTTTTTTCTGCTTTTTAGCTACATTTCAGCTGTTTATTTTTTTTTGCTAATTTCAACAGTTTTTATTTATTTATTTATTTTAGATAATTTCCACTTTTTTGTGCAATTTTTTTGCTTCTTCCAGCCTAATGGGCAAACATGTTCTTTCTGCTTTCTTCTGCTAATTTAAGCAAGTTTTACATTTTCAGCTGCCTTTTTAGCTAATTTAACTGTTTTTAGATAAATTCATGTTTTACTTGGTAATTTCTGCTATTTTCAGCCTAATTAACTACTCGTTTCAGCTTGTTGTGCTCCTTTCGTCTTTTTTCTGCTAGTTTCAGCCACTATTTAGCTGTTTTATATTAAACTTAGCTTTTTCAACTAATTTCATATTTTTAGCTCATTTCAGCTCTTTCCACTTCTTGGTAATTTACGTTTCACTCTACATTTTCAGCTACTTTTCAGCTATTTTTGCTAATTTTGTCCTTTTTTTAAGCTAATTTCCTATGATTTGTCCATTTCTGCTTATTCAAACCTAATTCAGCAAATACTGTATGTGTTCTTTCTGTTTTTTTCTTGCTATTTTAGGTTTGTTTTTCCATTCAGCTCAGCATGTTTTTAGTTCATTTGAGCAGTTTTACAGCAAGTTCTTCTATAAACATTCACGCTGCATTTTTGCAGAAAATGCAGTTTCTCTAGTTTGTTTTCAACATTAATATTGGTGCACACACTGCATATGTTTTCCCACCTTTCAGATGATTTTAGTCTGCCCTATAAAGTTCCCCAAGTGGCTGAGAACGTTCAGGTCATTCCACAGGCATCTATCTAATTGGACTCTTGATAATTGATGAAGGTCCGTGGCTACTGGTGACTTTGTGATATCATGTTATGCGCCGCAGAATCACATTTCCCTTCAGTGTCCTTGCTCGGTGCCAGCCTCCTTTTCCTTTTTCTGCAGCTCCGCTCAGCTGACGTTACTCGCCGCCTGACCTGTCCTTCACTCAGAAAAGGCAGAAAGCGTATGCAGCAACGTCCTTTCTTGGTTGCAGATGGAAAACTCAGCGTCAGCAGACAGCACGGCTGCTGCCAGAGTCACGGCGCCACAGGAGACATGGATGAGAATCTACAAACAGACCGCATAAGAGCCAGAGGTCACGCTGAATCATTGTCTAAATATCACAATTTGGGAAATTTAAATTTATTTTAATTGATCAGCAGAAACAGTTTTAAGTGAATATATTTATGAATCTCTTCATTTCTGTTGAAAGAACTTGCATCTTTAATTCGCTGCTAACCTTTGACCCTGGCATTAACGCCAACTTTTTACATCCCTCTTAAGAGATTTACAAACGTTTCCTGATTCCCAGCCAGAAGCAAAGATTAAAGTCAACATCAGAATAAGTTTTATTATCATTGCACAGAAGTTTTGACTTGTTATGTTATAATGTCTATTTAAGTTTGACTTGTTATGTTATATAATGTCTATTTAAGTTTGAATGTAATTTATGTATTTTATTTTATAAATATTTTCTTTTTTTTTAAAGGAGCATATGTTATAAGATTTTATCTTCTTTCTGCTTCCTTTCATTTTCTTTGTAAATTGTATTTTTGTTTTGTTTTAATTTTTACTCAATTTTAACTGAAAATGAATCAAGTTTATAAAAAAAAAAAAAGTACAGCGAGATTATATTCCGTACAGTCGTCCGAAAGATGGGCGGAGTGTACGTGGCTGCAGCTCCTAGGACAATAGATGGACATTAGAGATAGAAGTGGTTTAAACTTGATACTACCGGTACTAAGCTACATAAGACGTTAAGTTCTGAGTATTTCATATCACTGAAACACAGTAGTCCCTCGTTTATTGCGGGGGTTACGTTCCGGACCCCCCTCCAATAAGTGAAAATTTGCAAAGTAGAGACATTACATTAATTTTAGTATTTACAGGGAGTCCCCGACTTACGAACGAGTTCCGTTCCTACGCACCGTTCATAACACGAAATTAACGTAAGTCGGAACGCACACCCCAGCCGCCACTGATACACGTACATGTACGGTACTGTAAGTTACCAAGCACTTTGCCTATCCTAACACAGCTACATAATTATCAAAAAACACATACAGTACTGTACTGTAATAAAATGAAAAAAAAAAAAAATACAGTTTCTTACTGTGAGCTGGTCTCCGCCGCCCGTCGGGTCCGTGTCTCCGGTCGGGCTACGTTAGCATTATAGCCCCCCGTTGGCTCTGTGTCGTCCCTCCAAAAAGCTGCCCAGCTGTTTATCCGCATTTTAGCATTTTACCTCGGTGTTCATCAAACATCTGAGGCTACCAGGCAGACATCGAGGCGAGCTCCCGGCTGTAGCAGGCGTCTCCTGCTGGTGAGCATGTTAGCTCGTGGCTCCTCCGGTCACGCTAACTGAAGTTAACCTCAAAATGGCGGACACTGCCGAAAACATAGCTCGGTGTCCAGAGTTAGCGATCGGCGGCTGCTGCTCCGGGCCTGAGACGTCCACAGATTTTACAGAGCGTTTCCAGCTCACATATCCATATGAGGCAACCTCATATCGGACACACAGTCCTCCAAAGCCGGCTGAGGAGGCTGGAGCTAACCGAAGCTAACCGTCAGTGGTGGGCAACGCTAATCAAAAAATTAGTTCCACAATTTCTAAAACGCTTATTAATTTTTTTAGGTCCACAATTTCAAAAGCACAAATGTCTTATGAAAATTAGGGGAAGCTAATCTAATCCGCTATTTATATTCGACAATTGGTAGCCGGCAGCGTTATGCAATATTTGCACTACATTGCCAACTGAAAAGTAACTAAAATGATCCTAAAAGGATGAAATTACAAAAATCAAAGGATTTATTTAATACTTTACGTACATATATTCTATTCGGCCACAAAATTAACAAAAAAGAGAATGATCTTTTAATCCCTAAACCACTTTTAAATATCAAATACACGGGTGTGTCGCCACCGCATTTATACATAAAAGTATCCCAAATACATAAAACTAACGACTCACCGTCGCGTGGTGGACACAAAACACACAATAAAATCCTCCGGCCACGTTAATTTGGCTTGAAACAGCGGGGTTCTCTGCGGATTTATCCATTAGTAACCCAGCACAACCAACCAGCTAGACACAGAGTAGCGTCCAGTTCACCTCTGACCCGGAAGATGTCAACATTCTATAGGTAGTCAACAGATTTAATGAAAAGTAACTAAAATACATAAAACTAACGACTCACCGTCGAGTGGTCGACACAAAACACACAATAAAATCCTCCGGCCGCGTTAATTTGGCTTGAAACAGCGGGGTTCTCTGCGGATTTATCCAAGAAACCCAGCACAATCAGCTAGCCACAGAATTAGCCTCCGAGTTCACCTCTGACCCGGAAGATGTCAAGATGGAATAGTCCATTTTTAGTAGGGGGATAAAGAAATCGACCGGTTTTTGTATTGCGTATTTAATGATCGTTTTCATCGTAACTATAATTATTTTTATGTTAAATGTACATTAACAAGCAGGATCAATGGCCCTCATGCACGAAAATGTTCGTATTGTTATCCTAAATTCCTCCTACTTTTGTTCGTACGAAGCGTTCGTACGAACATGCCACGTCAGATCCAACAACGTCTTCTATCATGAGGAAAAGCGTGTAAACGGGCTGCTTAAAGTTGATGGATCCCACCTGTTCTACTCACCTGCGCGTGCTCGCGGGAATGTAATTTACATAATTTCCACCCCTCAAAACACCATATAAGGCCACGCTTCCTGCCTTCTGACAGCAGGAAGTGTCCATTCATTCAAACTCGAAGTAAAAGGAGGAACTTCACGCGTTCAGAGATCTGGGGCCTCATGTATCAACCGTGCGTGCGCACAAAAACATTGCGCACGTCACTTTCCACGCAAAACCCCGTATGTATCAAAACTGAACTGAACGTGAATATATGCGCATCCAGGTACATATCCACGCAAGCTCCCGAGCAGGCGTACGCACGTTTCTGTGGTTCTTGTTCCTTTGGCGACACTTACAGGTGTTTCAGAGAAACTGAAGCCCCACAGTCTGTGGTTGACTTTAAGAGCGGCTTGAAGACCTTTCTTTTCAACCGAGCATACTTTACTCCTCATGATTCTACTTTTGATCTTAGCTGATACTGTTGTTGATTTTAATTGTTTTATTATTTGTCTTATTGACATTCAAATATGTTGCACCTTGTAGCACTTTGAGATTTCCATTAATGAAAAGTGCGTTATAAATTGAATTCATTATTATTATTATTATTATTATTATTATTATTATTATTAACTGTTCATGATGTGAAAATGATTAATATTCCCTCCAAACACACGATTAACAAGTATTACATCCACATGACGCAGTGAAATAAAGGACGCGCAAAGTTGTGCCAAAAATAAATTTAACAGGAACGGATTCATTCAGCCTTACTGGAGAATAAATAGTGTAACACGCAGAGCATTTATTTAGAAACAGATATAATTTTCTGATCTAGGATATGGCTTATCAGCCGTTTTCAGAAATAATCATTTTTCAGTTTGGCACTGCTGCTGCGCTCTGGGGAGCCGTGCATCACGCGTGCATACAGAAGCAGCGGTCAAACTGTTCCACAGAGGGAGCTGCAGGTCGATCGGGACTGTGCAGTCCAGTCCACACAAAGCCGGATCATGTCCAATGGAATGTCTCATCCATATGATTCCAAAGGCTGAGTGGTCGCGCTTGGAGCGCGCGCGCACCCTCACCGGTGTCGACACGGCAGCTGGAGGTGTTTCATTATCTGCGTTTATTGTAGATTTCTCCAAAATGACACGTGAAAGTACACCTTATATAACTTGTAGGAGAGTAAAAGCTTCACAGACAGACTGCGCACAGGGCTGCGGACTGATGTCATGAAATGTCTCCACCAAGACGCACAGACTCGTTTCTTCACATCATCTACATAAACAAAGATCTATGTTTTAGCAAACATCCAAGTAAGTTCCTCTGTGTTTACAGTAATAATGGTAATAAACTCGTGCGCAAAGTTAATATTTCCACACAGAATGAATGAATGAGCCGGTTCGCGCACCACAGCAGGGTGCGCGCGCACACAAATACCGACAATCACTCGTTCTTTGCATGATGAACACATTTTATTACTATTCTTACTTAGGATGTTTGTCCTCACTCATATTATATTATATTCATTATTTTCCCGAATCTAGAAATCATTTCTGATCGCGCAGGGATCAAACAAACATGTCCTTCACACATGCAGGAAGTAATTTGCATCTGTTTAACATATGTAAATGTAGGCGTGTCAGGGGAGGTGTCTCACGTGCGCTCAGTTCCACGTCAATTGTGATGTACAAAAGGAATGTGCGTGGATTCAGGTGTACGCTCAGTTTGATAAATCCGGATCCTTTTGTGCGTGCACACATTTCTGGGTTTGACCGTACGTCACTTTTCAGTGAGGAATCCACGCAAGTCTTTGATACATGAGGCCCCTGCTCTCAGTGGCGCTGTGGCTACCCCCCCACCCCCCCGCAAGTGTCGGATGGTCAAATACCTTTAATTTTAGTGAACTGTGTTACATTATAGCTTCACTTATTCAGAAGAGCTGTGGCGCACCGCTACCCCCCCCCCGCAAGTGTCGGATGTGTTTTTCAACAGAAGCATTTTAAATTGTCTCGAAACTACTGACTTCATATTAATATTGTAGTGCATATGTTGTGTGTCCCGTGGGTCGTACAGTATCAGAAATCAAGAATAAATGGTTTGATCTGAAAATGGCTTCAAACAAACATCTCGCCGCAGCACGGACAGGAGGTGGTCAGGAGATGGTGGACAATAAATGCCACGCTGCAAGATGCCAACATGTTTTGCAGCACAAATGATGCGCGCGCCTCCTGGTCAGCGCGCGCCTCCTGATCAGGGCGCCTCCTGATCAGGGCGCCTCCTGATCAGCGCGCCTCCTGATCAGGGCGCCTCCTGATCAGGGCGCCTCCTGGTCAGCGCGCCTCCTGATCAGGGCGCCTCCTGATCAGCGCGCCTCCTGATCAGCGCGCCTCCTGATCAGCGCGCCTCCTGATCAGCGCGCCTCCTGGTCAGCGCGCCTCCTGATCAGCGCGCCTCCTGATCAGCGCGCTGATCAGGGCGCCTCCTGGTCGGGGCGCAACCACATTCTGCAGGTCATATTTCGGATCAGATATAATAATCTATTGCTCTGATGGTGTTTGCACAGCAGTCCAGCAATAGCATGAAGATCAGTCTTAATTCGTACTTGTTCTGCGGCGGTGTATGGGGATTTTATGTACCTGGGTGTTAATATGAGGAGCGGCTTTGATGACCAAGGGGAGCGCACGACTCATGAAGCCTGCGCGACACACCAGACAAATTAAACTTAAAATTATAATTCTAATTCAAACAGAATAACCTATTGTCAAGAATAATTATGGTGCGTGAATATTTTAAACCCAAAATATTTTCTAAATAACGAAATATGAAGTTATTAGTGGAGAAATCCCGTCTGGATGACAGCAGACTGACGCTCCTAAATTATACGACAGGTCCGGACCACTCGTAAATTTTGTTCGTATCTGAGAAAAATCCTAGGATACGAAAACATTGTTGGATGCCACAAATGATCCTAAATCACTCGTACGCACAGTATAAGCACAAATCTGTGCGTACGAATGGTTCGTGCATGAGGGCCAATGTGAGGGATGTAGGTGACTGGCCGGGGCGCGGCGGGGCCGGTGCCCCTGCTGAAATGGGATCCCCAGGCACATGGTAGATCCGAGTCTGTTCTCCGCTCTGCTCCCTCCCCCTCCAACCCTCCCTCCTCTCTGCTCTTTACGGTGAGGGAGGGGAAAAAGGTAAAACAAGCAGCTACGGAGCCAGCATAAGAGCTTGTAAATAAGTTTATTGGTTTTTACTGATAGATAATTAGTTATTAGCGGTACTGCATTTTAAATAAAAATAGCACAAATCCGCTTATGAATTATAAAAGTTAGTCAAACCACAAAAACGCTGACAAAAAGTTTAGGTCCATTGTAAGTGGATTAGCGCTTTAGCGCTCTCTAGCGGTCTGTGCCCACCACTGCAAAATACACAGAACAAAACAGACCCTGATTACACCCAAGAGTTCTTTTTTTCCTATTTTAAATCAGTTTTTGAATTCCGGATGATTAATGGTCCATCAATCAATAATCCGGTTTATAGTTCATGGTCCAGGGTAATATGTCCAGGAAAAACAAATAATTTGGTGCAATTAAGTCCTACCGCAAAGCTGCGGTGATCCAGTAGCTCGTCATCCTGGGTGGGAACAGGGGGTGAAATAAAACCTGACCTAAAAATTTTGCAACTCCCTGATGTCATATTTCAATGAAAAGATTATTTCAATTCATAAACACCTTGGACCAAATACTGCCCCCAACATCTGTGTTGAACTTTCCCCTTCCTCCCTCCCTTTCTCTGTCTTCTCCCTCCCCTCTGCTGATGACATTGCTGACATTATCAGCAAGTCCAAGTCCTCATCCTGTCAACTTGACCCATTTCCCACAGTTCTTGTTAAATCCTGTCTCCCGTCTCTGCTCCCTATCATCACTAATATCATCCACTCCTCCCTAACCTCTGGCATTGTTCCCACAGCCTTCAAATCTGCTGCCATCACCCCCATCATCAAGAAACCAGGTCTTGACTTTACCAACTTCAGTAATCTTCGTCCGATCTCCAATCTGCCCTTCATCTCCAAGATTCTTGAAAAAACTGTTGCTAGTCAACTTCACTCACACCTGTCCAACAACAACATTTATGAAGAGTTTCAATCTGGATTTCGCCCCCACCATAGCACCGAAACAGCTCTAGTAAAAATTACTAACGACCTTCTTCTTGCTGCTGACTCTGGTCTTCTGTCCATCCTCATTCTTCTTGATCTAAGCTCTGCCTTCGACACCATCTGTCATTCTATCCTCCTCAACAGACTAACCTCCATTGGCATCTCAGGTACCCCGTTAGACTGGTTCACCTCCTATCTCTCTGACCGCACTCAATTCATTCAGCTTAAATCCTTCCGTTCCCAGTCTTCCCCTGTCTCCACGGGTGTCTCTCAAGGCTCTGTCCTCGGACCCCTCCTCTTCACCTCCTTCCTCTAGGTCACATCTTCCGGAAATATGGCGTCCATTTCCACTGTTATGCTGATGACACACAGCTCTACTTGTCAACAAAACCAAACTCCACCCACCCACCCTCCATCCTCACCGACTGTCTCAATGAGCTAAATCACTGGTTTTCTAACAATTTCCTTCAACTAAACAGTAACAAAACAGAAATCATTCTTGTTGGTACCAAAAACTCTATTTCAAAATCAGAACATCTTCTCGTCCCCCTTAACAACTCTCTGCTATCCCCCTCCCCTCAGGTCAAGAGCCTCGGTGTCATCCTCGACACCACTCTTTCCTTCACTTCACACATCAACAATATTACTCGGTCTGCCTATTTCCACCTCCGTAATATTAACCGTCTCCGTCCTTCTCTCACGCCCCGCTCCACAGCCATCCTGGTGCACAGTCTTGTGACTTCCCGTATTGACTACTGCAACTCCCTTCTCTACGGCCTCCCCAACAAATCTCTCCACAAGTTACAGATGGTCCAGAACTCAGCTGCCCGTGTCATCACTCAAACCTCCTACTATAACCACATCACTCCTGTCCTGCAGCAGCTCCACTGGCTCCCGGTTAAATCACGCATCATCTTCAAAATTCTACTTCTCACGTTCAAAGCTATCCACAACCTTGCCCCTCCTTATCTATCTGACCTCCTACAAATCTCCATCCCATCACGCTCTCTCAGATCCTCCTCTTCACTACATCTCCATGTACCCTCTGCCCGCCTCTCCACCATGGGGAGCAGGGCCTTCACCTGCTCTGCCCCTCACCTCTGGAACGCTCTACCGCCAGACCTTCAAAACACCACCTCCCTTTCTCTGTTCAAGACTGCCCTGAAAACACATCTCTTTAGACTAGTTTATCATTAACTTTACTAAATGTATTTTTATTATTTTGTATTTTATATTCTTTATTTATTTTATATTTCAATTTGATTCAATTCTGTGATGTGTTTCTTGCTGTGAAGTGTCCTTGGGTGTCCTGAAAGGCACTTTTAAAATGATTATTATTATCATTATTTGAACCCACACCTCTGTAGAGACTGGAACATAAATCCAGTGCCTTTAACCCCTCGCCCTCACAACTTGCTCATTTGATCAGTCATTGCTGACTTCTTTTACAGTTTATTGAAGAAGACATGGATATTACTACATATCCTGCTGAACGAGTACACACAGTTTTTTATTTTATTTGTTTTTTTCTTTTTGTTGGAAACTCCAGTTGTTTTAACTTGAGCTCCCGCAAAAATCATATCACTGAATTTTCAGTGTACAGTGATACAGAGACGGAATATTAAAATAAATTAACCTCTTAAACTTCACCAACGCAAAAATAACATGCAAATTAATTCAAGAGCTAGAGGCGGCACAATTATCTCGTTTTTGTGTGTGCATGTAAATAAATATGTGCTTATATTCTCTTAACGTTGCTGATCGCACAGGCTTGGATAAATGATGCTGCGTAAGAAGAGAGGTTTGAATTATTGTGCACGTTATTCTGTGTTTGAGTAGTCACACAAAGGGTTTTCCCTTTTAGCCATCTCTCATAAAGCTGACCTTCAAGAGCAAATCAGACGAGGGACGGGAGCGCAATCGATTCCACATTTCATTCACACACACGTTTGCACATGCATTAATCAAAAACCAAGTGAGTTTACATGTGCACAAATAGCCCCCATGGTGCATGCCGTCATTCATTTGGCACACATGCATAATCAAAATCAAAACTGTGCACGCGTGTTGCCCTTTACTCCTCCTCATTCCCATGCATGCTTCACACACACCAAAAACACGGCGAGGACAAAGCCATGTGAAAGGAAGCGGTGACGTCAGAGTCAACCCCATTGGCTGTTGGCTCTGTAAACAGGAGCGTTGGCGCGAGCGCTCTTTGTCGTGGTGCACACACAGCATCTCAAACACAAACAGCATCACACGCCCGCTCCTTATCGACCGGGCTCCGGTGCCATGTGATGTTTGAAGTCTCCGTTAATGCTAATGATGTATTTCAGGGCTCGCCTTGTTCTTGAGCCCATAACGCAGGTCTGTGT
>JBBPBX010011797.1:0-10380 GCA_038048925.1 Garcialebias charrua
GGAACTTTTCCTTCGCTCCAAAAACACTTCAAAACAAATACGACGGATTGTTCAGTCAACTTTAAGACAGTTAGTCTGCACAGAGCAGACAGTTTAGAGCAAGATCATCTGAGATGTTCTCTTAACTTTGGCATATTTAAAATATACCAGCTTAGTAAAATCATCATTAAATGACAAAAATATACTGTTGATCAATTCTGAATTAACACACATTAAAGAGAAAGTTCAATCTGATTAATTAGTGTCCATTAATTCATAATAATTGTAAACCAATATAAGTGTCCAATCGTCTCCTTGAGGGCCTCAAGAAGGTGCAGCACCGAGAGTCTCAGAGAGACGTGGAGAGGTGTACTTAAAGGTCAAGCCTAAAATATCAGAGGTTAGGTGTATCACTACATAGCTTTTGAGCATTTCTTAGGATGCTCAAAACTGTTTTTCACCTTAAAAACAAATATCTTGCACAAAATGTTGATGTTTCACTGTAAAAAAACGACAACAACAACATATAAAAACACATTATGACTAAAACCAACGTGTGCTTCCAGGTTACGTGTCCCGATGTGCGAGCGACTCCGACGACTCCTCAGAGTTGGACATGGAGCCGCTGGTCAACCTGACGTCTCGCGACCACAAGCCTCGCCTCAAGTCCTCGTCGGACTCCGAGGGCAGGAAAAGAAAAAGCAGAGACCGGGCGAGATCCAAAGAGAGGGGAGATGTACTTCTGGAAGCGAAGAAGCTCCGAGAGGCTGACGCTGACGGAGGAAAGGAAACGCGAGAAGACGCGTTGGAGAGAGACAGAGCAGAAACACCGATCCAGCTCGGGGACGACAGTACTGGGAAACAAGGTGGACAAAAACTGAAAGTTGGAGACGGGGAGGACGAGGGAGCAGCGGAGGAGCGGCTGTCTGAAGCGTCAGACTCGTGTCGCACCGACTCTCGCATCCTCACCAGTCCCTCCAGTGACTCCCTGGACGCCCTGGAGGAAGATGACCTGATTACTTGCTCCTCTTCCTCCACCCATCCCAACACGGTGGCAGAACCCCGCGACTCGCCCTTTCAACTTCACCTCCGCCACGACGGCCAAGCTCAGCCTCACCTCCTCGCACCTCCGCCAGCTCACTCTCACCCTCTCGTCCACCTCCCAGCGGTCAGCAGCCGAGGAGGAGGAAGCTGCAGGAGGTCAGGAGCTCGTTCCACCTCCTCTCAGAGCCCCGACGTCCAAAACCACTCGGGGGACCTCTGCTCAGTGGACGGCTCTCTGTGCTTTGCGGAGCTCTCCCGTCTCGCCGACCTCCTGCCAAGCCCCCCTGAAGCTAGTGAGGAAGATGAGGAGGATGAGCTAAGAAGAAGAGGAAACATTCAAAAAGAAATCTCTTTTTTGGAAGGACGTGAAAGCAGAGAGGTTGGTGTTGTCGACCCTCCGCAGTCCCTTTCTCCATCCTCCTCCCACAAGGACTATGTGTTTAACTTCAACCAAAGCGACGCTCGTTGCTACTACAACCTCTGCTCCAACATCACCCCCGACAGCGCCCGCAGCCCTCCACGGCCCCAGCCACAGGATGGAGGAGAAGCCCGGGAGGAGGAGGAGAAGGTGGTAGAAGGTGGGGCCGAAGAACTGGATCCCATCCCCATTCTTCAACCGCCCCACGGCTTCGGAGACAGCAGCTCCGACGAAGAGTTCTTCGACGCCAGAGATGGCTTCACTTCACCTGAAGATCTGGCCTCAGGTGTCGTACAAAGAGGTGCTTTATGTTTGTCTGAGCAGCTGATCCTAGGGTCATTTGAAGCACAGTAGAGTAGGGGTGGGTGATATGGCTCAAAAATTATATTGTGATATTTCAGAGCATTATCACGATAATGTTAAATTTCGTGATATAACAAAAAAAAAAACAGAAATCAAATTTATTTATTTGACAAAATTAACTTAACATGTTGCTTTGCAGTATTATATAAAATTTTAAAAAACAAGGGGTAATTTTACTGAAATTACTTTATTTTAGCCTGGTTAAAACCAGACCCTTGTCCTTCACTTTGCTTCATACTAGGGTCTGGAGTTTCTCCTTTAGAGAACCAATTCTTGCTGGAGGTGTGGCCTCTGCTGAGGAACAAAACCATTGGATCTGATTTTACCCAATCGTTAATGTTTGGCCGTGACGTATGTTGCGCGGAGCAGGGGTCCACATGAGTGGACACGGAGCAGGCTAACTGTTCAGATTAACAGCTCAGATACCACTCGGTGTATATTTTTTCTGCTACCAGTGTGTAATTATATGTCTTTAATTTACTAACTGTTGGCCTGGATGAAACATTTGAGATACAATTCGATTTTTTATAATTTATTTTCGTAGCGCCCCCGAGGCTGTTTTGAAAAATTCAAACCGAAACAATTTAAATCTAGCAGATTTGACCATTTTGTGAATTGATTAAGGAACGGTTAAGCTCAGGAACCCTTTTGCTATAACGTCAGCTAAGAAATATATTTTTTCTCAGCAAAGAAATAATAGTTTTTACCGTGTTTTCTTGTAAATTCCTTCGTGCCGGCAGCCATTTTAAGCAGGGCAAACTGACGACGTCAGTCGACGTCGTTCAAAACTCCGCCTTCTGTTCTCTGATTGGTCCGGTCAAAAATCTGCCAGTGAAATCCTTCTCTATGGGAGAAGTCCCAGACGGAGCAGTGAAGGGAAATGAGAATTGAGCGGAGCTGCGTAGGAAGGCGAGGGCCAGGCTAACTTTATTTAGTAAAGTATTCAGTCTCCAAGTATAAAATTAAAAATGATCTGTTAATTAGATTGAAAAAGTCTGCACAAAATATAGATCAACAAAATCCACCACAAAAACTAAAGTGCAGGTGTAGTTTCCTAAAACAACTAAATAAAATGAAGCTTAAGATCTGTTGAGCATAAATGTAACATACAACAAAATATGTTGTCTTTAAATGAGCTATAACTTCCAGAACTTGTAGCAAAGTGATCAGCTGACCCTGAAGCTTGTTGGTGTTTCAGCTTCATCTATTCATGCAGGAATGATTCATTTATCTGACTGATCTGTCTCTGATCACCTGCCTCTTGGTCCGTGGACCGACTGTGGAACTCAAGAGACAGTTGAGCTGCGCGTGTTTGCACCGACAGTTTAGAGCGAGGGAGACGCAGCCCACACCGGGAGCTCAGAGCGGGGTGGGGGGAGGGGGAGAGAGACGAGCTATCTGTACCTGCAGTTTAGAGCTAAATGGAGAGAAGCTGAGACACGCGTTGTTTGTTTTTAACATTTTAGCTAGCTAGTATTGTACTGTACGTAACTAATTAGCGTTACAGGGGAGGTGCACAGTTCGGTTTGGGCGTTTGAAGCGCTCTGTTGTTAAGGGGGCGGGGCGCCCTGACATATTACGTCATGAAATTAGCATATCATGATATAACTTTTTTGCCGGGCAAGCTTTTTTTTTTACCAGTATTACCGGGAACAATACGATATGGCCCAGCCCTACAGTAGAGTGAAAATATAGAATTTAATTTGTTTGCTGCCACCTGGTGGACGAAGGTTGTACTAAAGAAAGTTGACGGAATGAGTGTAGCTTGGTGGTCAGTGCCGTGGTCTTGTAATCTTGCAGTTGTGGGTTTGAGTCCAGGTTGCATCAGGAAGAGCATCCATTTTAAAACAAAGTGTCAAATCTTTCGTGCAAGTTCGCTCGTTGTAGCGACCCCTGAAAAAGAAACTTACTATTCCACAAATACAGGAATTTGATTTAAGCAGTGCACTTTATTTTGCATTTCTAATATTTTGTTCATCGTACCATTTTTTAAACAACGTACAGCAGTTTTACACTGTGCGTTTTATTTATCACAACTTTTCATCAGTTATTTTTTTTTTTTTTTATTTTTTTTTTTAATTTTATTTTAAGTTTTCAAAATTAAGAACATACATATATACAGACACACAAACAGAACCCAGATGCACAAACCAAAATATGAAACATTACAATTAACACATGGTGTACACACGCACTACACATATTCATGAGCATATACATAAACACATTAAAGGGCGGCTGGTGGGAGAGACCATGAAAAAGATTAGTCAGTTTAGTCTGGTCGTCAAAAACTGATCCAGGAAGGGATTCCAGTAGCGCAGGAAAGTGTCTGTCGCACCTATCCGAAGTCTTTCCAACTGTATCACTGACATCATGTCCGTAATCCACTGATGGAATGACGGAGGAACTGAAGATTTCCAGTTTATTAAGATTAGTCTCTTAGCAACAATGAGTCCCAGTTCCAGTGGTTGTCGCATTACAGCGGGTATGGTCCCCGGCACCCGGGGGCATCCGAAGATTATAAGTCCTGGTTCAGGTTGCAAAAGAACACTATATGCCTTAGAGTACCAATCAAATATTTTTGACCATAAACCGGTTAAGGACGGACAGGACCAAAAGGCATGAGACAATGTGCCCTCAGATATGTTACACCTGTCACATATTGGGGAAACAGAGGGGTATATCTTGTGTAACCTGACCTTTGAGTAGTGTAATCGATATGTGATTTTAAACTGAATTAGCTGATGTCTGCTGTTTATCGAACAAGAACTGATTTTTGAAAGGCATCTATTCCACCATGATTCAGGGATTGTTATCCCTAGCTCTTTTCCCCAGGCCTCCCTTATTTTTGTGGTACATGCCACGTTGCAGTCCCCAAATAGATGCATTATTTTTGTAATAAGATGTAGTGAATCAGGAGGGCTCGTAATGATCTCAAATATGCCATGCTCAAGCGCAAGAATGTCATAGTTTTGGATAGATGACTTTATATAATGCCTGGCCTGCAAATAACGGAAGAAGTGTGAGTGGGGCAAATTATATTTTTCTTTTAGTAAACTGAATGATGCAAATTTGTTATCAATATACATGTCCTTAATTAACACCAGCCCCTTTTCCTTCCAGTCATGATAAACTTTATCGTGCCAGGGAGGCAGTGAAACCCCTGAAAAAGAAACTTACTATTCCACAAATACAGGAATTTGATTTAAGCAGTGCACTTTATTTTGCATTTCTAATATTTTGTTCATCGTACCATTTTTTAAACAACGTACAGCAGTTTTACACTGTGCGTTTTATTTATCACAACTTTTCATCAGTTATTTTTAAGGTAACATATTTTGGGTGGCGCAGGGTTTCTTGCATGTACGGTAATTTCCAAATCTGGCCGGTGGTTTCCCTCTGCCAGCCCACGTATGGGTCATGTTCCCATTTTCTGTATATTCTGGACCTTTATGAAAGAAGAATGTTTTTCGGTAAACCTGGTGGCATTTTAACTGATTAATATGATCTCAGTAAAAACACTAATTATACTCAACATCATGTTAGTGGCAGCGTGTAGATGAAGCAAACTGTGGATCTAAAGAAGTTAAAAAGTTTGTGAATGTTCTCAAAAATGAACCCCCTACTGCTGACTAAAAGTACAGTAAATTATAAGCAAACAAATTAACTTGGAAAACTACTACCGGTAATCTTTTTATTTTAGGTACAGCAAAATAATCATTATTGCCCCTTTTCTCTGTTTAAACTTTTGCACTGTGCATGTATTTTTTGTTCATCAGTATAAATACTGTACTCTTTATAGTACCACAATAAATTTAAATGTTGGGTTACTCACAACTTTTTACAATAACATTTTGAATAAATGTAAACTTCCAAAACAATAATGCAGTACTTTGTTAATACAGTGCTGAAAAATATTAGTATCGCTCACTGCAGTGAGTGTGTGTGTGTGGGGTGGGGGGGAGCGGACAGGATGGGTTTGGACTCTAGCTTGAGTTACAAAAAGTAATCACTGGATGTACTTTTTCAACTTTTGGGGTCAACCTGATTCAAGATGGCCGTTGCAACTACTGTATTTTCCACTGTACACGTCGCACCACCGTATAAGACGCATCAGTCCAAAAATGTCTAATAAAGTAGAAAAATCCATAAATGCGTCGCTTTGCCGTATAAGTCGCATCAATTATGCATCACCGCTGACAACCTGGAAACGTGGGCCGGTGTTGTGCCAAAAATCGATTGGCTGTCAAATGGCAGCCGCAGAAGTGTGCACAGGAGAACTTTAACAAGAAATGAACAAGATTAACACTTAAAAACAATTATTTGTTTGCTTGAAATTAAAAACTGGATTCCAAAAAAGTTGGGACACTAAACAAATTGTGAATAAAAACTGAATGCAATGATGTGGAGGTGCCAACATCTAATATTTTATTCAGAATAGAACACAAATCACAGATCAAAAGTTTAAACTGAGAGAATGTATCATTTTAAGGGAAAAATATGTTGTTTCAAAATTTCATGGCGTCAACAAATCCCAAAAAAGTTGGGACAAGTCCATTTTTACCACTGTGTGGCATCCCCCCTTCTTCTTACAACACTCAACAGACGTCTGGGGACAGAGGAGACCAGTTTCTCAAGTTTAGAAATAGGAATGCTCTCCATTCATGTCTAATACAGGCCTCTAACTGTTCAATCGTCTTGGGCCTTCTTTGTTGCACCTTCCTCTTTATGATGCACCAAATGTTCTCTATAGGTGAAAGATCTGGACTGCAGGCTGGACATTTCAGTACCGGATCCTTCTCCTACGTAGCCATGATGTTGTGATTGCTGCAGAATGTGGTCTGGCATTATCTTGTTGAAAAATGCAGGGTCTTCCCTGAAAGAGATGACGTCTAGATGGAGCATATGTTGTTCTAGAACCTGAACATAGTTCTCTGCATTAATGGTGCCTTTCCAGACATGCAAGCTGCCCATGCCACAAGCGCTCATGCAACCCCATACCATCAGTGATGCAGGCTTCTGAACGGAGCGTTGATAACAACTTGGGCTATCCTTGTCCTCTCTGGTCCGGATGACATGGCGTCCCAGTGTTCCATAAAGAACTTCAAATCGTGACTCATCTGACCACAGAACAGTCTTCCATTTTGCCACACTCCATTTTAAATGACCCCTGGCCCAGTGCAAACGTCTGAGCTTGTGGAGCTTGCTTAGAAATGGCTTCCTCTTTGCACTGTAGAGTTTCAGCTGCAACGGTGGATTGTGTTCACTGACAATGCTTTCTGGAAGTATTCCTGAGCCCATTCTGTTATTTCCTTGACAGTGGCATTCCTGTTTGAGGTGCAGTGACGTTTAAGGGCCCGGAGATCACGAGCATCCAGTAGAGTTTTACGGCCTTGACCCTTACGCACAGCGATTGTTCCAGATTCTCTGAATCTTTTGATGATGTTATGCACGGTTGATGATGATAACTTAAAAGTCTTTGCTATTTTACACTGGGTAACACCATTCTGGTATTGCTGCACTATCTTTCTGTTCAACAATGGTGGAATTGGTGATCCTCTTACCATCTTGGCTTCTGAGAGACACTGACACTCTGAGAAGCTCTTTTTATACCCAGTCATGTTGTCAGTTGACCTAATTAACGTTAATTGGTCTTCCAGCTGTTCGTTAAATGCTCAATTTCCTTTTTCCAGCCACTTATTGCTACTTGTCCCAACTGTTTTGGGATTTGTTGACACTGTGAAATTTTGAATCAACATATTTTTCCTTAAAAATTTTACATTTACTCAGATTAAACTTTTGATCTGTCATTATGTTCTGTTACGAATAAACTATTGACATTTTGCCATCTCCACATCATTGCATTCAGTTTTTATTCACAATTTGTTTAGTGTCCCAACTTTTTTGGAATCCGGTTTGCATAGCAAATGTGTGTCTCAGTTGAATTTTTCCTTAATAAATGCACTTTGAAAGTCAAATCAGCTGCATTTTCAAAAGCCGATACACGGAAACATGAATGCGCAGAGGGCGATTTGCTGCCCATTTCTTCGAAATTTAACAAGATAACCACCTAACAACAATTACTGTATTTGTTTACTTAACTTTATGGTAAATGGGTGTCTCAGTCTAACTTTTACTTAATAAATGCACTTCAGTGGTCAAATCAGCTTCATTTCGCCGAGGCGTTGCAACGAAATGAAGCCGATTTGACTGTTGCTCCAGGCAGACGACGGTGGCAGACGATTGTGTCATTAATAACCACTTTTAACCATTACACCCAACCCCCCACTTACGAACGGGTTCCGGACCTAAGAACCGTTCGCAGGTCGATCTGTTCGCAGGTCGGTCCGTCCGTCCACTCGTCACTCGGGGATGTCCTGTATTTTTTATTTTTTTGTGGGACCAAGTACTGTACTTCGCATATCCTAACACACCTAACACAGTGTAATTAATTAATACAGTACAGTAATAATAATATAAATTAAATAAAAATATAATTTCTTACTTTGAGGTGGTCAAAGCCGCTGCTACGTCCCGTGTTAGCTTCTGGAGCTAGCCAGGCCGGAGGTGTTCGCGCGGCGGCCTGGCGCGATGACTGAGCGATCGGCGATAAATCCGCGGCTGCCTGAGACATCCACAGAGTTCACAGAGACGTTTCCAGCTAGTAATTAATCCATATGAGGTGATCCTGGGTCACGTAGTCTTCAAAGGCCGGCTGCCGGTGACTGACCTAAAATGGCCTCCGGTGTTCTGCTTTAACTTGTGACCGTGTAAACTGGAGACCTTCAAAGGCCGGCTGCCGGCAGCCGTGACTGACCTAAAATGGCCTCCGGTGTTCTGCTTTAACTTGTGATCGTGTAAACTGGAGACCTTCTTCTTGTAGCACAATTATTGCGCAATCATGACAAAAATGATCAGAAATGATCATTTTTATCATAATTATTATTTATAAAGCCTTAAACAACCACAGCTGCAACAAAGTGCTGTACACATGAAACTAAGAACATTTAAACACAAAAAAAAAAAATATATATATATTTTTTAAAATACAGTAATTTCATATTTTTATTAAATATGATACGTTCGTAGGTCCGGGTTGCCGTAGGTCGATGGAGTCGTAGTTAGGGGGTCACCTGTACATGATATGGCATGCCATACTGCTCGGCTGCCATCTAGCGGCTGAAAATGGTAGCGTTCAATCTTTTCATTTTGAATGAATGAAAACTATCATATCTCAGCCAAAAATTGGTTTATAAATATGGAGGGGAAAATCTATAAATATGTCGCTTCGGCGTATAAGTCACAGGGCGTGTAAAGTATGCAAAAAAACGTGACTTATACAGCAAAAAATTCAGTACTCAATGTTGGCAAACACAAAAATGCCTTTAGCTCAGTAACAAAATATTCAGCTAAAATGTGGTTTATGTGGTTTGTGGCTGAGTGTCATCCACATCCTATCTTTTAACAGATGACACACAATATTTAATTGAAACTTTGGAATGCGAGGCAGTTTGTATTCCTGCTACTATTTATAAACATCAATATTTTTGTATATAATGAATGAATTTAATTATTTAGGGATTTATTTATTTTACAACAGGCTGATCATTTAGTCACAACGATCCATATCTTTTCTTAGCAGTCTGTTTTTCTTTTTCTTTTTCTTGCAGACGTTTTCTCAGAGATGAAGCTGAACTCCCTCGGCTCTCTGAGCCCGAGCGACGTCAGAACGGTTCTGATGGATCTGAACAAAGACGGAGGAGCAGAGGAGAACAAAACACACGAGAAAAGAGGAGGCACGGAAACGGTTTTCCACTTCAGGAAACGATCACGGAAGCGGCGTTCTTTCATGGAAACTGATTTCACCTCCAGAGTTTCTTTTCCAGAACCGGACCCAGAATCCAAGCACAGCCTTCCTGAAAACAGTCTGTCAGAATCCAGTGGTGGCCAGGTGCTCAGTTCAGATCCAGAACCCTTGGAGCAAACCCAGAACCCCAGTCCTACGGTGTCCTCGCTCACTCATATTGAGGGAGAACCAGCTCAGCTCGAGTCCAAACCGATCCAGTCAAAACCCGGCCCACACAGACCAAGATCTGGTTCTACTTCTGACCAGAACCAAGACCTGAAGTCCCTCTCGAGAAGCAGGAAACAGGAAATGGAAATGGAACCTGATGCGATGGAGTCCAAATCTGTTACAGATGTGGCGATGGCGGCGTCTCCTGCCATCACTGTCATTCGCTGTCGGGTTGATCCGGACGGGAAGGAGAGCGCAGACCGGATAGGTGACGGGAAGGAGGAAGGGGAGGGACGTGAGGAGGTGGGTGAAGACAAGGAGCAGCAAACAGGTGTCTTCACAAATCACATGTTTCTGCCTGACATCACTGAGGAGGGAGGTAAGGAGAAAGAAAAGGAGGAGGAGACGACAGGAGGACTCTCATCCAGTCTGAAGAGACCCCTGGTCAGTGATGAAAGACCACAGGAGGCCAACACATCGCCAGAACGTTCAACTGAATCAACTCGAGAAGGCGGTAAACACCCTTTGGATTCCCACTGGATTGACCCACAGATAAACACGA
>JBBPBX010011797.1:11125-28506 GCA_038048925.1 Garcialebias charrua
GATGCTGAAACTAGTTGTTTCATAAATGATCACTCGGATGACGAGAAAGAGAACAGGAATGTAACCACAAACTGTAGCACCGGTGATGGTTCAACCAAAGCGGACCAATACGAGTCCAACATCAGCATTCAGCCTCTTGTAAACTGTGAGGTTCAAACAAAAAGTCATTCTCTTGATGCTGATCACACTCTGGCTATAAACTCTATCACAGCAAAGCTCGGAGTTGCGATGGGCGTCTTATCCCCAAGCTTTAACTCAGGGGTTAGGCTTCAGGAAGCCTCAAATCAAAAACCCAACTTGTTGAGTCCTGAAGCCAACGAGAGGTTACCAGGAAACAATACGATCCACAATCGGTCCAAAGAACTACAGCCGTCGGCTCATTTTCTCTTCCAGGGCTGTTCACCAACCATCATGGGCCGTTTATCTGCTTCGACACTGAGGGGGAAGATTCAAAACTTGCCCTTTTATTTATCACGCTCCCATGAAAGTCTAAACCGAACCGAGTTTGGGGGTACAGCCCAAAGTCCTGCAGAGGACGCAGATATCACCAAAGCATCAAAGGTTCACAATGTCTCTCAGACGGTTGGCATTCAGATGGGTGAAGCCACTGAATCGGCTGATTCTGACGATTCCGATGCAACAGTGACTGAATCTGAGATGGACATTGAGGTCTTTGGTGAAACAACTTCAGCAAGGATTTTTTCTTCAGGGTCGGAGGTTAAAGATGAAATCCATCAGCAACCTGTACGAACTGAGCCCAAACCCAACTCCGGTCCTACCTCCAGGTGTAACGACAACACACCAGGGCCCGTAACAGAGCCTCCTGCCTCCATTATAACCCTACTCCAAAATGACACCAAGGGCTTAAAGGTAGACACTCCTGGACCATCACCAAATGCTCCAGAACTAAACATACAAGTCAACAGTCTACAGGAAGACATTCCAGGTTATAAACTCAGTGATCAGTCAGTCTCGACTCAGATGGTGGTGACTACACAGAACTTGAATGGACCTAAACTTGCGTCTCAAAGAACCAGTACTGACAGGCCTTTGATGGGTCTTTGTAGACCTTCCGATCAAAATTACGACCCATCAAGAGCCTCTTCAACAGGCTGCAGAGTGTTTACCATTTGTGGGGATTTGTCTCACGCAAAGACTCTGGCAGACTCGATGTCCGCTCTGCCCCTGAAGTCTGAGTTTGGTTGTGGTTCTGCACTCAAGTCTGGATGTGAATCAGTCACAGAGAGTATCCAGGCGCCTCTGGACGCTTGTGGCTGTCCAACAGTTTACTCAAACTGCTTCAGCGGGGAGGACAACTTTGACGAGGAGCTCACAGTGTTCGAGTTTTCCTGCCGCTCCCAGAGCAGCGGTCTAACCCAGACTTCAGGAGCGGGTCTTCATCTTGTAACGTCACCACCCATTCCTTCCTTTAGTTCCCCCCTTCCTCCTCCATGTTCACGCCCCATTTTTTTCTCCTCCTCCACCTCAGAGCTCAGCCCTCTCCTCTCCCCTCAGTCGAACATGTCGTACATGTCTCAAAAGCACAAGGACACAATCAGTTGTTTAGGTCAACAGTGTTACCCAGAACCTCCAGTGGGGTTCAAAGTTCTTTGCAGGGATGTGGATAAGCTGCTTTGTATTTTAGAAGGTGGTGGCGTTGACCGATCTGGGACAGGACATGGAGGTCGCCACCCAAGGAACACCTGCCCTGCGCACTTTACAGAAAATAAAAGGCTTCTCCAGTTAGAGGCCCGTCGGCTGATGACAGGCTGCCAGCAGGTGGTGGGGATCGGACAAAGCCCGCAGGAAATGCTTCACTCTTTGGCCAACAGTTTCCGGACCCTGGTGGAGCTGGCCAGCATCTGCCTCTGGTTCTCCGGTTGCGACCGATGCGACCAAAGGAATGCCGAGGCGGTGGCAGGCCTGGTGGACGTTGCTCGCTCATTCAGAGACTTCTGTCTGGCAGCGGAGAGAGCCAGTAGCAACCGTAGCTGCCAGGACCTGAGCACCAAGCTGCTGGCCAAGCAGTGCACGGCACTCACAGCCTCCGTCTTCTGCCTCACCCAGCTGTTCCGCACTCTCACTTCACTGTGAAAGGACCAGAACCTCTGAAAAACCCTTGTGCACGGGGTTACCACTGTGCCCAGTGTTGCTGAAGGTATGGGCATTACGAGCTGGGACAGTCACAGAACTCAACGTTATGCATGTGGCAACTGACTGTATGCTGCACACGTCTACAAATCAGGCCGAGAGCATCTGTTCAATTTATGAACTGATGTACTTGAATGTATTCTTTATCTATCGAGCTTATTAATTTAATCAGTTATTTATTGAATGTGTTGCTACAGTGTGTTTGGGTAAGCAAATGTCAGGGAAGGAAGAAATGTTTACAGACATCTTCATGCAAACAAGAAGCAGTCATATCCAAGTATTCACATACAGAGAGACGGAATAAATATGTTTGATCCGTCTGTTCGGGACTTCGGTTAAAAGAATCTCCGATTAGTTGGAACAATAGACCTTATTTGATAAGCAACTACTTCAGCTATAGAAACAAAACCGTAAAAATACTGTATTTTTTTATATTTTTTTTATGTATTTATTTAATGATACGTGGACATGACCATTTTGCAACACTTTCTGGGTGAATGGTGTAGACAGGTTGCTCCAATTCAAGCTTAGCTTGAATGTTAATTTTGGGCGTTAATGGTCAGCCCTTTACTTTGAACTGGAGCGCGTTGACCGAGAAAAACATGGAGAAATTACTGTTTCACATTAGCTCCAGAGCTAATAAATATTATGATATGGCATTGGCTTTGGAGCTAATAGATATACAGTATGTTAGCTCCAGAGTTAAGTGCATTAGCAAATAGTGTTAGCTACGGTGCTAGTAGCGCTAGCTCCAGAGCTCATATATACGACATTAGCAAAGCTAAAATGTGTGTGGGGGGGTAGCGTTAGCTCCAAAGCTACTACGGTTAGCTCCAGATGGCGTTGGCTCCAGACCTAATAAATTAAACATCACAAGTTTTGATTGTTTCAACCCATATATTGTGCATGAGGACTAATATAAAATTTTACTTTATTGTCATAACTTTTTTACGTTGTCTCCTTGTGTTTTAGTTTCCACTATAAGCTAAGTATGTCATCGCTCCAGAATGCATTGCTCCGGTCATTATAAGGGCGATGTCCTTAGATGAAAAATGTAATGAACGTATATAATTTTTTTAAATTAATTAGGAGTTTTCACCTGTTAAAACAACTTTTGGTAAAATAAAGAAACAACATTTTAAGGCGCAAGTAGTTGGAGATTCCTTTAACGGTTGACATTTCGATGACTAGACTCTGTTCTCTCTGATCCTACTCCCATGCTGTAACTTTATGCTGTCTTCCTGACTGTGAGGACATCTTTTTAATGTTTACAACTACCCCCCCCCCCCCCAAAAAAAAAAAAAAAAAAGTTACAAAGCCTTTTGGTCAAACTAAGCCTGAAGGTGTTGAACATTTTATAACATGGACTGATGACATACAGTATGTGCAGTATATGGATTTTGTTTATTTTTATTTATTTTTTTATTCCACTTTTGGGGGGGAACCTTTATAAATTTACTGGCCCCCTGGTCGATCTAGTCTTCCTCGGTCCTGAGCTTTTGCTTGAAGTGTAGTTTTATTTTTTCAAGCCAATAAGGATTTGTAGAACAAAATAAAACGAGACCCTTATCACAAAGTGATTCAGTAACTCCCAGTATTTTTCAAAAATCTTTCATGGCTTCAGTTTAAGAAAACTCAAACTGTTCTGGCTTTTGGTTTTTAAGGTATGTGCCACCCCTGGATTATCAGTGGCCCCCTCTTTGAAAATGTTAGAGGAGCCCCTGGATGAGCCACAACTAAACCCTCCAGTCTGCAGGGAAGTTGCCATCAACCCTTATTTATTTAACAATGTTCAGTCAGGTCATCTGGACGGTTTCGTTTTTCGCCGAGACATTTCGTCCTTCATCCAGAGGACTTCTTCAGTCCGAGGAGCCGCAAACAAACTGGAATCCCATAAGCACCAACTCCCATAGTAGGGGAAAAAAACAGATTGCTGGTGATAACATGGTTTCATGCTCAATAATCCAGGTACAAGTCCACCAATGTTCAGACAGGTCATCTGGAAGGTTTCCTTTTTTTCTTGGGATATGTCATCCTTCATCCAAAGGACTTGCCGGCATTCAGTCTGAGAACTCTGACTCAGACTAAGGGAGTCCTTTGGATTAAGGAAAAATCTCAGCAAAAGAAGAAACTGTCCAGATGACCTGACTGAACATTGGTGGACTTGTACCTGGATTGTTGAGCATGAACTTTGGCCTTATTTAGTTAGTTAGCTAGTTAGTTAGTTACAGTAGTTAGTTAGTTAGTTAGCTAGCTAGCTAGTTAGTACAAACACTTAGCCTGGTTAAAACCAGACCCTTGTCCTTCACTTTGCTTCGTACTAGGGTCTGGACTTTCTCCATAGAGAACCGATTCTTGCTGGAGGCGTGGCCTCAGCTGAGGAACAAAACCATTGGATCTTAGAAAAATTTTGAACAGGGAAAAGCATTCTACTCCCTCCCCTCAGAGCCATATATGGCTGCTCCCACGTGGTCTGCTGAACTTGACTTCAGCTCCGCCTCCTGCTGCATTTTCTCTCGCTGCAGCTGCATATTCTGTGTTTATATGTTAATAAAACGTTCTAAAAAAATAAAATAAAACCATGGAGCGCTGGTCCAGCACACCAGAAGACCAGCAAATCTGCAGGGACTTGGGCAGCAATGTAAAACCCGAGTTTAATTCTCTCGTGACAACCTGAGGCATTTCCTAATCATTGCACTCAGCGGAGGAGGAGGGAGGAGCGAGCGATCACTTGACTTTTGTCAAAAAAAAACAAAAGAAAACTCCAGATAAGGGATTAAGAAGGGGAAATTAATACATTTGTGTCACATATAAAACAGTCCTGCATCGCTTTGAATGAGAACATGCGATGCTCGCTGGCTGCGCGCTGGGACAGGTGGGGGCGTGGGTTAGGGGCCAAAAACTCCGCCCCTTCTGTTCTCTGATTGGTCCGGTCAAAAATCTACCGGAGAAATCCTTCTCTATGGGAGAAGTCCCAGACGCAGCAGTGAAGGGAAAATAGAATTGAGCGGAGCTGCGTAGGAATGGCGAGGGCCAGGCTAACAAACACTATGCACTGAGGAAGAGTCTGTGGTCTGAAGGAAATAGTAATGACTGAAAATTTTTATTTTTTGGTGGATAGTTTTTATAGTTTTAAAACTCCTGAGGCTTCAAACCTCATTTCAAAGTCACAAAAAGCTGCGACATAAATGTTTGAACTGAGCAGAACGTCAGAAAAAACTGACTCATACTAACTTGTACCATTTTACACCAAGTGCTTTCTTACTACAGATGACAATAAAAGGTAGTAACAGACTTTAGCCACAAATATCCCAAACTAAGCTTAACCATCAGCATTTTTATGAAGTTTTAGGTTTTGTTTGACACAGTCTTGTCAGAATTCAACATTCATCCCAAACGTTTTCACCTGGAATGTTCCTCAAAGTGTTGAAGTAAACTGGATCTGCATGATCGCTGAAGAAATATCTCGTAAGTTTACGACTTCAGTGCCACAAATGGTGTCTCTGTTTATATTTATAAAGGCTCATTAAAATATGTTTATGTTGTACCACATTTCTCTTTTGGTTGCAAAGTAATAAGCGTTCTTGTTAATTCACGTTTTACATCATTAAAGAATCGAGATGCCTCAAATGAATTCAATCAGCTGTGCAACAAAGCATGCCGGCCAAGCCATGCAATGGACTGTTTCATCAGGGATTTTATCTGTGAATGATGTCTCTGCTGTTGCTTTGTGATGCTTAAGTACCCCCCATTAAAACTGTCATTTTAACATTGTTTTCAGTTTTTATTTTTCAGTCTGATATAATTATTTTACCTCAGTAGAAAAATGATGGCAATTATTTAAAAGCAAGCAAGCTGCAAAGAGTATCCGTATAATATGTTATTGCAAAAAACGAAGGCATTTGTCAGTAAAATATCTCACCTATAGACTTATTTTAATGAAATTTGCAGCAAGTAATTGTTTGATATTCCTCTGTATCTAGTTTACATTTTGTGCTGATCCGATCCAAGATGGCCACCATAGCCAGCTGAATGTGGACAACACAAACGGCTCCATAACGGTCAATTTTACATTGTTCTAAACTTTGCTGTGGTCAACTCCCATCTAGTTTCTTGAATTAATCTGAGCATGGTGTTGCTATGGAAACCCCATATTAAAATTGAGATGATATGTCTCTACAGGGAACCCCCGACCTACGAACGAGTTCGGGACCTAAGAACCGTTCGCAGCTCGATCCGGTCGTAGGTAGGGGGTGAAAATTGCGTCCCGTTCGTAGGTCGTTATTCTGTTCGTAGGTCGCGGAAATACCGCTAACGGTGCGCCGCGCACACATTTAACAGCATGAGACTGACATACTGGCCCATAAACATGCACAGAACTTTATTTACAAACACTTATCTAAACCATTACACCACACATGCATCCATAAACACACACAGTAACTGTACATCAGTAACTTCACATCAGAACTGCAGGAAATCAGCTGGAAATCACATCAGCAAAATGATGTCAACAATCACACATGAACACTTCTCAAAGTGCAGCTTTTAACATCAGAACAGCAGCAGTGCAACCAGTGCGTTGATGAGTGTCCATGTGCATGAGAAAGAAGTCCATGAACTCAGAAAAAGCTAGAAGCAGCAGAAAAATGAAACAAAATTGTCTTACTTTGACTGAAGTGTAGGTAGACAGATGTTTTTCTCATGATCAAACCTGCATCTTGCTCAACAATGAATGTTGGGAGCATTTACTTTTCCACTGTCATGCGCAGTGTCACGCCCATGCCCAACTAACAACAGCCAAGGGGCAATCCCCTCCCCCACCTCGCCGATTGCCGTGTGTGACGCAGTTACGCCGTAGCTCGATTATATACTTGTAATGGGGCTCGTTCGTAGGTCACGTATTTTCTGCCGTACGTCGATGGCATTCTTCTACTTTGGCTCGTTCGTAGGTCCCGTGGTTCGCAGGTCGGTGGAGTCGTAGGTCGGGGGTTCCCTGTCCATCCATCCATCCATTTCTTCCGCTTATCCGGGGTCGGGTCGCGGGGGTAGCAGCCTAAGTAGGGAGGCCCAGACTTCCCTCTCCCCAGCCACTTGGAGCAGCTCCTCTGGGGGAATCCCAAGGCGTTCCCAGGCCAGCCGAGAAACATAGTCCCTCCAGCGTATCCTGGGTCTTCCTCTGGGTCTCCTCCCGGTGGGACATGCCCGGAACACCTCACCAGGGAGGCGTCCAGGAGGCATCCTAACCAGATGCCCGAGCCACCTCAACTGGCTCCTCTCGATGTGGAGAAGCAGCGGCTCTACTCCGAGTCCCTCCCGGATGACTGAGCTTCTCACCCTATCTCTAAGGGAGAGTCCAGCCACCCTGCGGAGAAAACTCATTTCAGCCGCTTGTATCCGAGATCTTGTTCTTTCGGTCATAACCCAAAGCTCATGACCATAGATGAGGGTGGGAACGTAGATCGATCGGTAAATTGAGAGCTTTGCCTTTTGACTCAGCTCTCTCTTCACCACGACAGACCGGTACAGCGCCCGCTTCACTGCGGACGCTGCACCTATCCGCCTATCGATCTCACGCTCCAGTTTTCCCTCATTCGTGAACAAGATCCCGAGATACTTAAACTCCTCCACTTGGGGCAGGACCTCCTCCCCGACCCGGAGAGGGCATGCTACCCTTTTCCGGCTCAAGACCATGGCCTCGGATTTGGAGGAACTGATCCTCATCCCGGCCGCATCACATTCAGCTGCAAACCGCTCCAGCGAAAGCTGTAGATCACGAGCTGATGAAGCCAATAGGACCACATCATCTGCAAAAAACAGAGAAGCGATTCTAAGGCCACCAAAACGGATCCTCTCAACACCTTGGCTGCGCCTAGAAATTCTGTCCATAAAAGTTATAAACAGAATCGGTGACAAAGGGCAACCTTGGCGGAGTCCAACTCTCACCGGAAACGAGCCTGACTTACTGCCTGCAATGCGGACCAAGCTCTGACACCGGTCGTACAGGGACCTAACAGCCCATATCAATGGGCCTGGTACCCCATACTCCCGGAGTACCCCCCACAGAACCCCCCGAGGGACGCGGTCGAATGCCTTTTCCAAGTCTACAAAGCACATGTAAACTGGTTGGGCAAACTCCCACGCACCCTCCAGGACCCTGTTGAGGGTGTAGAGCTGGTCTAGTGTTCCACGACCAGGACGAAAACCACACTGCTCCTCCTGAATCCGAGGTTCGACTATCCGACGGACCCTCCTCTCCAGAACCCCTGAATAGACCTTACCAGGGAGGCTTAAGAGTGTGATCCCTCTATAGTTGGAACACACCCTACGGTCCCCCTTTTTGAATAGGGGAACCACCACCCCAGTCTGCCAATCCAAGGGAACTGCCCCCGATGTCCACGCGATATTGCAGAGTCGCGTAAGCCAACACAACCCCACAACATCCAGAGCCCTAAGGAACTCAGGACGAATCTCATCCACCCCCGGAGCCTTGCCACCGCGGAGCTTTTTAACCACCTCGGCGACCTCAGCACCAGAGATTGGAGAGCCCGACCCAAAGTCCCCAGGCTCCGCTTCCTCAGTGGAAGACGTGCCAGTAGGATTGAGGAGGTCTTCGAAGTATTCCGCCCACCGACTCACAACATCCCGAGTTGAGGTCAACAGCACGCCATCCCCACCATAAATGGTGTTGGTCGCGTACCGCTTTCCCCCCCTGAGACGCCGGATGGTGGACCAGAATCGCCTCGAAGCCGTACGGAAGTCATTCTCCATGGCCTCTCCGAACTCCTCCCACGCCCGAGTTTTTGCCTCAGCAACCACCCGAGCCGCATGCCGCTTGGACTGCCGGTACCTATCTGCTGCTTCCGGGGTCCCACAGGCCAAAAAGGCCCAATAGGACTCCTTCTTCAGCTTGACAGCATCCCTCACCGCCGGTGTCCACCACCGGGTTCGAGGGTTGCCACCACGACAGGCACCAACAACCTTGCGGCCACAACTCCGATAAGCTGCCTCGACAATAGAGGCGCGAAACATGGCCCACTCGGGCTCAATGTCCCCCGCCTCCCTCGGAACGTGTTCAAAGCTCTCCCGGAGGTGGGAGTTAAAGCTCCGTCTTACGGGAGACTCTGCCAGACGTTCCCAGCAGACCCTCACAATACGTTTGGGTCTGCCAGGTCTGACCGGCATCCTCCCCCACCATCGGAGCCAACTCACCACCAGGTAGTGGTCAGTTGACAGCTCTGCCCCTCTCTTCACCCGAGTGTCCAGGACATGCGGCCGCAGATCAGATGAGACGACAACAAAGTCGATCATTGAACTACGACCTAGGGTGTCCTGGTGCCAAGAGCACATATGGACACCCTTATGCCTGAACATGGTGTTCGTTATGGACAATCCATGACGAGCACAGAAGTCCAACAACAGAACACCACTCGGGTTCAGATCAGGGGGGCCGTTCCTCCCAACCACACCCCTCCAGGTCTCACTGTCATTGCCCACGTGAGCGTTGAAGTCCCCCAGCAGAACAAGGGAGTCCCCAGGAGGCGCACCCTCCAATACCCCCTCCAAGGACTCCAAAAAGGGTGGGTAATCTGCGCTGCCGTTCGGCGCATAGGCACAAACAACAGTCAGAGCCCGTCCCCCCACACGTAGGCGAAGGGAGGCTACCCTCTCGTTCACCGGGGTGAACCCCAACGTACAGGCACCAAGATGGGGGGCAACAAGTATGCCCACTCCTGCTCGGCGCCTCTCACCAGGGGCAACTCCAGAGTGGAAGAGTGTCCAACCCCTCTCAAGGAAACTGGTTCCAGAGCCAGAGCCATGCGTTGAGGTGAGTCCGACTATTTCTAGCCGGAACCTCTCAACCTCACACACTAGCTCAGGCTCCTTCCCCACCAGAGAGGTGACATTCCATGTCCCAATGGCCAGCTTCTGTAGCCGAGGATCAGACCGCCAGGGTCCCCGCCCTCGGCCACCACCCATTCCACAATGCACCCGACCCCTTTGGCCCCTCCCACAGGTGGTGAGCCTATGGGAAGGATTCCCTGTATTTGTTTATTTTAATTTTAAGAACGAATTAATGGCTATTTCATCAGGCTAAAACATTTTACCGTTTTCTTCCCAACAGCTAAATTTTTTACTGAAATTTACTATTGTCTCTGAATTAAGTTTAAATTTAATTTCAGATTCAAAAGCATTAAAAAGTGGATTATTTTTTAGTTCAGTCTAAATTCTTTTAATGAAGTATTTGGCCTAATTAAAAGGAAGTGCAAAATATCATAATTTCAAAATAAGTATCTTTTTTTTTTTTTTTTTTTTGTAAAATAAACTAGAGCTACAACTAGAATAATTTAATCCACCCTAAACTATTTTTGGTGTGCTGTAGAGGACGTTATTTAAAATCAAAATGTATTTCCTTAATAAGTTATGTCAGGAAGGACATCCAGCGTTGCTGTGGGGACCTCTGAAGAGGGAGCAGCCAAAAGAAACACCATCATTACCTTTTAAATAATGATAATCTAATTATTAATCTTTAATGTTTAAAACTGATGCATTTTTAAGTACTGTATTTCCGCTGTATACGTCTCATCAGCCCCTCCCTGGGCTGCCACCTTACCGTGGTGGAGGGGTTTGAGTGTCCCAATGATCCTAGGAGCTATGCTGTCAGGGGCTTCATGCCCCTAGAAGGGTCACCCAAGGCAGACAGGTCCTAGGTGAGGGATCAGACAAAGTGCAGCCCAAAAACCCCTATGATGAGTACAATTAATGGACTAAGTTTTCCCTCGCCCGGACGCGGGTCACCGGGGCCCCACTCTGGAGCCAGGCCCGGAGGTGGGGCACGCTGGCGAGCGCCTGGTGGCCGGGCTTTTACCCATGGAGCCCGGCCGGGCACAGCCCGAAGAGGAGACGTGGGTCCCCCTTCCCATGGGCTCACCACCTGTGGGAGGGGCCAAAGGGGTCGGGTGCAATGTGAGATGGGTGGCGGCCGAGGGCGGGGACCCTGGCGGTCTGATCCTCGGCTACAGAAGCTGGCCATTGGGACATGGAATGTCACCTCTCTGGTGGGGAAGGAGCCTGAGCTAGTGTGTGAGGTTGAGAGGTTCCGACTAGAAATAGTCGGACTCACCTCAACGCATGGCTCTGGCTCTGGAACCAGTTTCCTTGAGAGGGGTTGGACACTCTTCCACTCTGGAGTTGCCCCTGGTGAGAGGCGCCGAGCAGGAGTGGGCATACTGGTTGCCCCCCATCTTGGTGCCTGTACGTTGGGGTTCACCCCGGTGAACGAGAGGGTAGCCTCCCTTCGCCTACGTGTGGGGGGACGGGCTCTGACTGTTGTTTGTGCCTATGCACCAAACGGCAGCTCAGACTACCCACCCTTTTTGGAGTCCTTGGAGGGGGTATTGGAGAGTGCGCCTCCTGGGGACTCCCTTGTTCTACTGGGGGACTTCAACGCTCACGTGGGCAATGACAGTGAGACCTGGAGGGGTGTGGTTGGGAGGAACGGCCCCCCTGATCTGAACCAGAGTGGTGTTCTGTTATTGGACTTCTGTGCTCGTCATGGATTGTCCATAACGAACACCATGTTTAAGCATAAGGGTGTCCATATGTGCTCTTGGCACCAGGACACCCTAGGTCGCAGTTCGATGATCGACTTTGTTGTCGTCTCATCTGATCTGCGGCCGCATGTCTTGGACACTCGGGTGAAGAGAGGGGCGGAGCTGTCAACTGACCACTACCTGGTGGTGAGTTGGCTCCGATGGTGGGGGAGGATGCCGGTCAGACCTGGCAGACCCAAACGTATCGTGAGGGTCTGCTGGGAACGTCTGGCAGAGTCTCCCGTAAGACGGAGCTTTAACTCCCACCTCCGGGAGAGCTTTGAACACGTTCCGAGGGAGGCGGGGGACATGGAGTCCGAGTGGGCCGTGTTCCGCGCCTCTATTGTCGAGGCAGCTTATCGGAGCTGTGGCCGCAAGGTTGTTGGTGCCTGTCGAGGTGGCAACCCTCGAACCCGGTGGTGGACACCGGCAGTGAGGGATGCTGTCAGGCTGAAGAAGGAGTCCTATTGGGCCTTTTTGGCTTGTGGGACCCCGGAAGCAGCTGATAGGTACCGGCAGTCCAAGCGGCATGCGGCTCGGGTGGTTGCTGAGGCAAAAACTCGGGCGTGGGAGGAGTTCGGAGAGGCCATGGAGAATGACTTCCGTACGGCTTCGAGGCGATTCTGGTCCACCATCCGGCGTCTCAGGGGGGGAAAGAGGTACGAGACCAACACCATTTATGGTGGAGGTGGCGTGCTACTGACCTCAACTCGGGATGTTGTGAGTCGGTGGGCGGAATACTTCGAAGACCTCCTCAATCCTACTGGCACGTCTTCCACTGAGGAAGCAGAGCCTGGGGACTTTGGGTCGGGTTCTCCGATCTCTGGTGCTGAGGTCGCCGAGGTGGTTAAAAAGCTCCGCGGTGGCAAGGCTCCGGGGGTGGATGAGATTCGCCCGGAGTTCCTTAGGGCTCTGGATGTTGTAGGGTTGTGTTGGCTTACGCGACTCTGCAATATCGCGTGGACATCGGGGGCAGTTCCCTTGGATTGGCAGACTGGGGTGGTGGTTCCCCTATTTAAAAAGGGGGACCGTAGGGTGTGTTCCAACTATAGGGGGATCACACTCTTAAGCCTCCCTGGTAAGGTCTATTCAGGGGTTCTGGAGAGGAGGGTCCGTCGGATAGTCGAACCTCGGATTCAGGAGGAGCAGTGTGGTTTTCGTCCTGGTCGTGGAACACTGGACCAGCTCTACACCCTCAGCAGGGTCCTGGAGGGTGCGTGGGAGTTTGCCCAACCAGTTTACATGTGTTTTGTGGACTTGGAGAAGGCATTCGACCGCGTCCCTCGGGGGGTTCTGTGGGGGGTACTCCGGGAGTATGGGGTACCAGGCCCTTTGATAAGGGCTGTTAGGTCCCTGTACGACCGGTGTCAGAGCTTGGTCCGCATTGCCGGCAGTAAGTCAGGCTCGTTTCCGGTGAGAGTTGGACTCCGCCAAGGTTGCCCTTTGTCACCGATTCTGTTCATAACTTTTATGGACAGAATTTCTAGGCGCAGCCAAGGTGTTGAGAGGATCCGTTTTGGTGACCTTAGAATCGCTTCTCTGTTTTTTGCAGATGATGTGGTCCTACTGGCTTCATCAGTTCGTGATTTACAACTTTCACTGGAGCGGTTTGCAGCCGAGTGTGATGCGGCCGGGATGAGGATCAGTTCCTCCAAATCCGAGGCCATGGTCTTGAGCCGGAAAAGGGTAGCATGCCCTCTCCGGGTCGGGGAGGAGGTCCTGCCCCAAGTGGAGGAGTTTAAGTATCTCGGGATCTTGTTCACGAATGAGGGAAAACTGGAGCGTGAGATCGATAGGCGGATAGGTGCAGCGTCCGCAGTGAAGCGGGCGCTGTACCGGTCTGTCGTGGTGAAGAGAGAGCTGAGTCAAAAGGCAAAGCTCTCAATTTACCGATCGATCTACGTTCCCACCCTCATCTATGGTCATGAGCTTTGGGTTATGACCGAAAGAACAAGATCTCGGATACAAGCGGCTGAAATGAGTTTTCTCCGCAGGGTGGCTGGACTCTCCCTTAGAGATAGGGTGAGAAGCTCAGTCATCCGGGAGGGACTCGGAGTAGAGCCGCTGCTTCTCCACATCGAGAGGAGCCAGTTGAGGTGGCTCGGGCATCTGGTTAGGATGCCTCCTGGACGCCTCCCTGGTGAGGTGTTCCGGGCACGTCCCACCGGGAGGAGACCCAGAGGAAGACCCAGGACGCGCTGGAGGGACTATGTTTCTCGGCTGGCCTGGGAACGCCTTGGGATTCCCCCGGAGGAACTGCTCCAAGTGGCTGGGGAGAGGGAAGTCTGGGCCTCCCTACTTAGGCTGCTACCCCCGCGACCCGACCCCGGATAAGCGGAAGAAGATGGATGGATGGATGGATGGACGTCTCATCAGTCCAAATATGTCTAATAAAGTGGGGGGGGGGGGACATGTTGCATCTCTTATGTGTCACTGCTGACAACCCAGAAATGTGGGCCGGTGTTGTGCCAAAAATCGACTGGCTGCCAAATGGCAGCTGCAGGAGCGTGTACGGGAGGACTTGAACAATAATTTAACAAGATTAACACTTAAAAACAATTATTTATTTGCTCAACATTATAGCAAAGGTGTGTCTCAGTCTAACATTTGCTTAATAAATGCACTTTAATGGTCAAATTAGCTGCATTTTGCCGGGGCGGTGCAGCTGTTTTGACGGTTCCAAGCAACGAGCAGAACTAAGGTGGGGAGGCTATGGCAGGCTGACTGAGTCATTAATAGCTGGTGAAGATTCTCAGTCATCTAGGACATGGTAAATTCAAAAAAGTTCAAGAAAAAAAAAGTATAATAAATAAAGTCCAGTTGTTGTCTTGAACTTTTTTGAATTTGTCGTTATAGCCACGTTTACCTATTACATGATAGAACAGCATGCCATACCACTATTACTACTCTGCTGCTTTCAAGTGGCTGAAAATGGTACTGATCTTTTTTTTCCCCAGTCAGAATGAATGAAAACGATCATATCTCAGCCAAAACATGGTTTATAAAAATGGGGGGGGGAAATCCATAAGTACCGTATTTTCCGGTGTATAGGTCGCACCGTTGTATAGGTCGCGTCGCAGTGTCTAATATTTATCAATAAACTGGAAAAATCCGTAAATAGGTCGCACCGGTGTATAGGTCGCACCTAGGTCGCACTGTGTCTCACTTTAATATTTGTTAAATAAAGATATATTCTATTCTATTCTATTGTTAATAAATTATTACAAATCAGCTTATTTCAAAATGTAAATACCACCAACATCATTAAAATTAAACTACAGACTCCTAAAAAAATGTTTGTTGGCTGCCTTTTTTGTAAAACTGTGTCTCACTTTGATATTTGTTAATAAATTATTACAAATCAGCTTATTTCAAAATGTAAATACCACCAACATCATTAAAATTAAACTACAGACTCCTAAAAAAATGTTTGTTGGCTGCCTTTTTTGTAAAACTGTGTCTCACTTTGATATTTGTTAATAAATTATTACAAATCAGCTTATTTCAAAATGTAAATACCACCAACATCATTAAAATTAAACTACAGACTCCTAAAAAATGTTTGTTGGCTGCCTTTTTTGTAAGACTGTGTCTCACTTTAATTTTTGTTAATAAATGACAAATCAGTTGCAGCTGAAGGTGATCTGCTCAGAGCAGAGCCATATATATAGAGAGTTCCGACACTCTTTGATCTCGCCGACAGGCGGTCAATCGTTCCAAACAACGGCTATGGAAACCTTGTGGAGCTGCGCCCTCTGGCGGCGACGGAGCGCTACTGCAGGCAGCTTCAGACTGTTACCCAGAGCCATGGAACAAATCGCCCCCTCCATGACCCACGTGACTTCCGCATTCCATTCTTACAATGGAACTCTATGGGAGTGTCGCAACTCTCACTTTATATGGCTCTGGCTCAGAGTTGCAGTTGCTGTGGAAACCAGTGCAGGATAGCTGCATTATCTGGAGCATCTGGAGGTGGAGCTGACTGTGAATACTTGCACTGCCCCCTGGTGGCCGAAACTGGTACTGCACTTGCATTGCCCCCTGGTGGCCGAAACTGGTACAGCACCATTTTATGCAACAGGGAAAAAGGGCCATAACTCAGCCAAAAATTGGTCTAAAAATATGGAAAAAAATCCATTAATAGGTCGCACTGGTGTATAGGTCGCAGGCCTTGAAAAAAACCATAAAAAGGTGCGACCTATACACCGGAAAATACGGTATGTTGCTTGGGTCTATAAGTCGCAGGGCATGCAAATTATGCACAAAACTGTGACTTATAGGCCGAAAAATACGGTAGTAGTAATTACATTAGTTACATCTAAACTACAATACAGTAGTTCTATATTTTATGACACGAACAGCGGTGAGTTTCCTCCTTTTTAAGAAGTTTAAATAATTTATTTCTCACTTGTTTCAGTTTGTGTTTGAAGCAGCGAGAAGAAGAAGAGGATCCAACTCTTCAGACCCTTCGCCTCGTGTCTCACACAGTTTGTTTTCTGGTCTCACCTGGAGGGTGTTGTGTTCAACGTTTTGTTATTTCAGGTCGTTTCTCAGCTGACCGTCTTCACTCTCATCGGCTCGGTGTTCTTCGGCCTCCCGGGGAAATCGGAGCTCGCGGGAGGATCACTGCCGCTGCGCTGAAGACCTTTTCCAGGAACTTCCTCTGTGACTTTTTGCTGGTTGAACAGTCCTTCCTGTTCTCCTGCAGGCATCATGATGTTGCCTTTGGCACTGGTTTGTCGACGGCCTGTGAAACCGTCTTGTCCCAGGCAGACTTTCACTTCCTGTCAATCAGATGCAACTTTCCCATTCTTTTAAAGTTCCTTCAACTTTATTTACAGCGTGAGTTTGTGTCAGCGTCAATAGAAATGGCTGCATTCTCACCTTGAACTACAAAATGCTCTCAACACATAAAACATTTTTACTTAAGGATCTTTGGTTATGCAACTGGTTTGGTTTCCACTCAGACGGTCATAAATTAACTAAACTGCTGACTCACAGACATTAAATTGTGACTGTTTAACCGCGCTTCATGGTTACTGAAGCTGTTAAAGAAAATGATTATTTTCATAAAATAACCACATGACGTTTCAGATGTTATATTAAGAGGTTAACAAGGCCCTGTTAAAGTTCAGATCTGTTCTGTTCTGCGCAGATGAAATGTGAAAATGAATCCACAGTGCATCAATTCAATTCAGCTTAATTTTATAGCTCCAAGTTCCAACAGAAGTCGTCTTGGGACACTGAACCGAAACATTCACATACTGTACATAAAAAGCCAATTAGTAAAAGGTCTCTATCTAAGGAAGCAGCAGATTGCATAGAATCTTCCCTTCGTTCACAGTCTCCTATCCTGAGCAAGCACAAAGGAGACAGTGGAAAGGAAAAACTCCCTCTGAACAGGAAGAAACCTCCAGCAGAACCAGGCTCAGGACCCGCGGCCATCTGCTTCGACTGGCTGCTTGAGAGGACAGGAAGTAGAAACGGGCACAGAATGGCAGGTTCAGGTTTACTTACTATTGGAGAAAAGACAACAAACATGTTAAGATAAATACAAATACAAACAGTAGAACAAGTAAAAACAGCAGCAGAGAGGAAATTTCAATTAGTCCTCCAGCATTTTAAGCCTATAGCAAC
>JBBPBX010011797.1:28696-55257 GCA_038048925.1 Garcialebias charrua
TTATATCAAATGAATTCTAAACGGTAAATTTTGACGAGTTATGTATTTTGCTCTATTATGTATAGATGATTATTGTTTGAATTGATAGTTTGAATTGATTTTGTTTAAGAAGGAGCAGATATAAGAAATTTTTCTTCTTCTGTTTCCTTTCATTTTATGTTTGTTTAAAAAAAAAAAATTAAATTGCCAGCTCTTTTACATGTGTTTGAAAGTTTCATCTTTCCGTTCGTGTCTCCACAGGGAGCCCCAGCACCAGTCCATCCCCTACCACTACTACGAGCCACGTGGCCCTGACGAGTGCGCCATGTACATCTCCCACGAGCGCGGAAAGCGCGGGAGCCACCACCGCTTCATCACGGAGAAGCGGGTGTTCGCCAACTGGGCACGGACGTTTGACATCCACTTCTATCAGCCGGACTGGAGCCCGCCGCCTCTCCCAGCCAACCGGACGCTGGAAGGGACCACCCTCGCAGGCAGCGCCCAGGAATACGTGACTCACGCTGCAAGATGACGAAAACACTTTAATGATGAGCCTCAGAAGGACGGGGAGCGCTGGCCTCGAGGAGCTACCAGACCTCAAAGAGAGCCTTGATCCTGCAGCAGCGTTTTGTTAACGAAGGGTGGTGAACCAGCGCAGACGAAACCAGGATCATCAAACACTTTCTCAAAGCATGCATGCAGTGTGTTACCGTGGACCATGCTGGTGTTTGAGCACATCTGAGTGTGTTCACCAGAAGGATCTGAGAGGATGCAAACTGGAGCTCAATTTCTCCAACAAGTCTGTGCTGGGAGTTTAAAAAAATCCACTCAGAATTCACCAGTAATGCAGAAAGACACCATTAAAGAACCTGAAATCAGCTCTGGAGACAATGTAGGCAGAACGTGTTAAATCTGACTGAAGGTGTGAACCACTACTTCAAATGTCACAATTTAAAAAAAAAAATTATCAAGAGATTCTGTAAATGTTTATCTCGTGTAACTAAAGGCCCAGTCCATTTCAAAGCAGTTAAATAAATCACTCCCCCGACTTCCACTTCTTCTGCCTTCGAGATGTGCAGCACAGCCAGGATGATTGACAGGTGGGCAACAGACTCCGGGATGTTTTCTCTTGTGTGCACACTTCTTTCAGCTCTGGACGTTTACATCCCAAGTCTTTGTTGGCTCCTGTCAGTGGCTAATAGTGCAATTTATTTAACTACAAGCTGAATTTCCATGTAAAAGCTCAGCCGTGTCACCGAAGACAAGCGATGAAGATAGAGAGCAGGGCAGCAGCATCCATCCTACTATATTCATCTGCTGCTGAGCCACATTCACCTTTCAGCGAGATGACATCGTTTAGAAAAACAGTTTTTTTTTTTGTTAAACCTGGTGTGATTTGTCTCTCCTGCTCTGGACTATATTTTATGAGCTACATGTGGACTCCCCCCTCCCAATTCTCCTTTCATGAATAAAAATCAGGTGTCAGTCAGGGGAAAAAAGTGATGACACGGTTATTTTAATGGATACACGCTGTAGCCGAGCCCCCATTGATTTTCCCCACATCCTTTTAGCATGAGTAATGGGACATCAGACGCTGTAGATCAAATACACAAGTGCTCACGCCACAGCTTCACGGTTCAAATTATGTGATGCTTCTCGAGTCGGGCTGAACAGATTATCTCACTCCCAACTCCTGCTGGTTTTGAACCATGACACGTTATGACAACGCATCCGAGAAGCACTGGGTCTAATGAAGGCGAGTTTCAAAGTACTAATTAAATAGTCAATTCTGATTAAATGTAGTGAAGCGATGGAAATCCTCTACCTAACTCGTGCTTACCTGCAGCAGAGTAGTCTGAGCTGTTTTAGAGGCCATCCACACGAAACCTTTTTTTTTTTTTGTCCTTTCTGAATTCCACGATCATCTCCTTCGTCTTCTTCACATCGATGTGAAAGTTGCGCTTTCTGCACCAGCTCTCCAGGTATTCCACCTCCTGCTTGTAGTCAGACTCATTCTTGTGATGCATCCAACCACCGCTGTAAACTTTACAATATGACAGCCTGGATGGGTAGATGCGCAGTCATATGTGAACAGGAGGGGGCTCAACACACAGCCCTGAGGGGAGCCAGTGCTGAGGGTTACGGTGAAGGAGAAGTTGTGGATTCTCTGTGGCCTGTTGGTTAGGAAAACCCAGTTGCATAGGGAGGGGCTCAGTCGGAGTGCGAGGAGATGATCAACCAGAGTCTGGGGGATCATGGTGTTGAAGACAGATGTGAAGTCCACAAAGAGCATATGGATGTAGGAGTCCTGCTCCGGGTGGGTGAGAGCAGTGTGGACCACAGAGGAGAGGGCATCCTCTGTTGATCGATTCTTGTGGTATGCGTACTGGTGCGCTCATTACTGATGTCAAGATGCTGATTCATGCAATCTCCTGCTCATCCTACCATCACTTGTGAACAAGATGCCCGAATACCCCCACGACTCAGGGGGGCATTCCACCCATTTCTGGCTGAGAACCAGGGCCTCGGATCTAGAGGAGTGGTCTCTCATCTGGAGCCAAGATGGTGTAGTGGTTAGGGCGTTTGACTTGGGACCCGAAGGACGTGGGTTCGCGTCCCGGCCACTACACATCTTGGGGTGTCTATGAGTGCACACCTATTTCTCCAGCTCCCCGAGCGCCTTCTATGGCTGCTCACTGCACCACCTGGTAGGTGGTTGGGTTAAATGCAGAGACGAATTTCGTCTGTGTATGGGAAACATACGCAGATGACAAGATTAGACAATTATTATTATTATTATTATTATACGCCAAGAGTCAGCTATGACTTAAATATACAAAATTATTCTTTAAAGACATTTAATCAGAAGCCTCAATTATTAGTGCTCGTATGTGAATTTAAATACGCTGCCAGGCCAAAAAAAAAAAAATAGATCACACTAATATTTCATTGGACCGCCTTTAGCTTTGATTAATTCACTGTGGCATTGTTTCTACAAGCTTCTGCAATGTCACAAGATCCATTTCCATCCAGAGTTGCATTAATTTTTCACCAAGATCTTGCATTGATGGTGGCAGATTCTGACCACTGCGCAAAGCCTTCTCCAACACATCTCAAAGATTCTCAATGGGGATAAGGTCTGGACTCTGTGGTGTCCAGTCCAAGTGTGAAAATAATGTCATGCTCCCAGAGCCACTCTTTCACAAGCCGAGCCCGATGAATCCCAGCATTATCTTCTTGGAATGTGCCTGTGTGCCATCAGGGAAGAAAAAATCCAGTGATGGAATAACCTGGTCATTCAGTATATTCAGGTAGTCAGCTGACATTATTTGAGCACATACTGTTGCTGAACCTCGACCTGACCAACTGCAGTAACCCCACATCATAGCACTTCCCCCGCAGGCTTGTACAGTAGGCCACATTTATTTCTTGAAGACGATGGGTCGCCACTATCCTTCTAGTTTTTCATGTGTTGGACAGTTCTTAACCCAATTTTAGTAGTTTCTGCAATCTCCTTAGAAGTTTTCTCTGCTTGATTCCAATGATTTGACCCTTCTCAAACAGACCGACAGCTTTTCCACGACCACGCAATGTGTCTTTCCACACGGTTGTTTAAGAAATGAGAAGCAACTCATTGCACCAGTTGGGGTGTTAAATAATATAATAATAATAATAATGTCACATTTTTGTCATCTGTGTATGTTTCCATACAAGACGAAATTTGACTCTGCATTTAACCCAATCACCACCAGGTGGGGCAGTGGGCAGCTATAGAAAGCGCGCCGGGGAGCAACTGGGATGAGATGTGCTGCTCAAACACACCACAAGTTATGCCGTGACTGGGGTTCGAACCTGGGTCCTTCGGGTCCCAAGTCGGTTCCCCTGCCACTACACCATCTTGGCCCCATAACTTGTTGCAGCTGAAAGATAATCATCCATGCAGTAATTATCCAATAGGAGGCTCGCACGTATTTGCTTAGATAAATCCAGGTGGCAACTTTTGTTTTAGTATTTAACATTCATTTCACATTTTTAAGTAAAAATGAGACAAAACTAAAGATCCTCGTGATTAATACTCAACTGCTCCCAGATGAAACTTGGGTGAGTGAAGAGGATGAAGGCAGACTCACCTTCACCCTCGACTGACAGGCAGCTACCATTTTTACTTTTCAATCTTGCTCTTTCGATCTGGTTATGACATCAAGCTGGATAATAAATAATAAAATAATGAAAGAGCGGCAGCCCCCCTCAGTATTCCCAAGAGCTACAAACAGATCCTCTATGTTTGTAACGGAGCATCAGAGCATTTCCCTGCTTTCAAAAAGACCAAACTTCCTTTGAATAAAGCACGCAGATCAAATGAACACATTTTATTCATACACAGATGGAAAAAAAGAGATCTCCAACATCAGGCTTTAAAAATATTCATCAGATGAATAAAAAGGTCTTAGCATTTAGAATCATGTATAGCTTTTCTCAGTTGGAATAAATGTCGTAAAGATAAAAATAAAGTTAGTTATTTTCATTAGTATTCTTCGTCTAACAGGATGTTGTTTGGCTTTTAAACAAGATTTCTCCATAACCATTAATAATTCCTACATGTATTTTTTATCAACTACTAAAAATGTATGAAAAGTACGATCCAAAGTCAGATGGGAGGACGTGGCCTAGAAACATGTCACATTTTTAACAAAACATCCCTACAGTATTTTTCTACAACCTCAGCGATACGGTTCCTTAAACCTGGCCTACATACTGGGACAAAAATGGTCAACCAGTTAAAAAAAAAATAGATGCGTTCCATAATCCAACTGTTCAGCTATTTGATGCTCAATGAAAATGTATTTCTTGTGAAGACGATTTGTTTTGAAAAATAACTTGCACTTCAGCAGATTAGCTCACCTGTCCATCAGAGGTGCTCCATGAATACTAAAGCTAAGAAGTCCTAACGTAACTCAGTGAGTTCTGAAACGAATCTGAAGCTGCATACTTCATACAAAGCTGGATAAACAGACCCCAAATCCAGAGCGGCGTTAAAAATTATTCACGTCAAAGATGGGCCCGCTCCACCTCGGGTGAGGCAAACACATCCACCCAGAACAGAGTCAACACCGGAGGAAACTACTGTATTGGGATTTAAACGGTTTATATCAGCAATAAACACGATGTCCTTTTGGAAATGTTTAGCTTTTAAAGCAGATTTAATGGCTAATTTCGCACAATACTTGAAGCGCAATTTTCTCTTAAAACAGTTTCAGGTTTTGCTCTGAACCATAAAATGTAAGGAATGAGAGCAGCAGGTCAGAGCACGATGATCAATTATCTCTCGGTCGTGAATGTTTTATACAAAGCTGCAGCTTGGCTCAGAGCGCTGCGGACCTAGTCCTGTGGTAAAACGGTTTCTGTAGTCAAAATAAAACCTTGAACAAGCTGTGGATGTCTGTGCCCGTCCTTTATGAACAGTTGAGAGAAGGACATGGTTCTTTCTTAAAATCTCAAAAATTTGTGAAAAGAAGTCTCTAGGTGTTTTCTTCAAATTAATTTACTTATGAGCAAGAATATCCAACTTATTTCTGAGGGCTCTACTGTATAAATGATTCTGGATATAACTTCCTGTCAGACAGGAAGTACAAACCGGATTCCAAAAAAGTTGCGACACTAAACAAATTGTGAATAAAAACTGAATGCAATGATGTGGAGGTGCCAACATCTAAAATTTTATTCAGAATGGAACACAAATCACAGATCAAAAGTTTAAACTGAGAGAATGTATCATTTTAAGGGAAAAATATGTTTAAAATTTCATGGCGTCAACAAATCCCAAAAAAGTTGGGACAAGTCCATTTTTACCACTGTGTGACATCCCCCCTTCTTCTTACAACACTCAACAGACGTCTGGGGACAGAGGAGACCAGTTTCTCAAGTTTAGAAATAGGAATGCTCTCCCATTCATGTCTAATACAGGCCTCTAACTGTTCAATCGTCTTGGGCCTTCTTTGTTGCACCTTCCTCTTTATGATGCGCCAAATGTTCTCTATAGGTGAAAGATCTGGACTGCAGGCTGGACATTTCAGTACCGGATCCTTCTCCTACGTAGCCATGATGTTGTGATTGCTGCAGAATGTGGTCTGGCATTATCTTGTTGAAAAATGCAGGGTCTTCCCTGAAAGAGATGACGTCTAGATGGGAGCATATGTTGTTCTAGAACCTGAACATAGTTCTCTGCATTAATGGTGCCTTTCCAGACATGCAAGCTGCCCATGCCACAAGCGCTCATGCAACCCCATACCATCAGTGATGCAGGCTTCTGAACGGAGCGTTGATAACAACTTGGGCTATCCTTGTCCTCTCTGGTCCAGATGACATGGCGTCCCAGTGTTCCATAAAGAACTTCAAATCGTGACTCATCTGACCACAGAACAGTCTTCCATTCTTCTTCTTCTTCTTGTGTTTTATGGCGGGTGGCATCTAACGTTAAGATGCATTATCGCCATCTACTGTGCTGGAGTGTGGGCCAGAGTATTTTTCAAACCTACTACCTATCTAAACTATATTCTTGCATACAGTTTTGTTTCCTTAAGAAATTTAATAAGTACCTCATTTATCTTGTCATGTTTAACTAATAGCCTGTCCACTCGTAATGTCTCCATCCCATATTTTCTTACTTCCCGTTTTAATTTTTCTCTACTCACCCTATATTTTTCACAGTGGACTATTATATGTTCTACTGTCTCCATGTCCATGCCACAATCACAAAGACCTGTTGGGTGTTTGCCTATCGAATGCAAAATTTTATTTAATCCTGTGTGACCAAGCCGTAATCTTGTCATCACCACTTGATCCTTTCGACTTCGTCCAATCATTTCCATTCTCCCCACTTTCTTCTGTATCTGAAACAGATGACGACCTTTAGTCTCCTCCTCCCAGAGTCGCTGCCAATCAAAGTTAACTTGGTTTTTAATAATAGATTTCATTTCAGATTTACCAAATGCGATTTCCATGATTCCAACTTGTTTTAAAGATAATTTAGCAAGATGATCTGCTACATCATTCCCCTCTATATTCTTATGAGCAGGTATACACATGAGCGTAACCTGTACCTTAGCTTGTGTAAGTCTAAATATAACTTCATATATTTCATATACCAGTTCCTGATGACTGTTGGATGAGAAATTCAAAATAGACATTAACGATGATAATGAATCTGAACATATAAGTACTCTATTTTTCATATTTTGTTCTACCCATTGTAACGCCATTAGAATTGCTAACATTTCCACTGTATACACAGCTAAGTGATCAGATGTTCTTTGCTTCATAATTATATTTAGCTCAGGAATAACATAAGCAAATCCTGTTTTACCCGATTCTGAATCCTTTGAAACATCTGTATATATAGTAAGAAAAGATGTATATGCATTGTTAAGTTTATCTTGTACAAAATCTACACAATTTATATCTTTATTAAACTGTATTTTTTCATAGACCTCTAAATCTACAGTCACATTTGGAAATAACCAAAAAAGGTGTACCGGTAACTGAATATGGCACGGCAGCGCAATATCTTTTTTCTTTTATTCCCATTTCTGTAGCACATTTATTTGCTGCCCAAGCAAAACAGTCTAGTTTAGCCTTTCCACTCTCCCAACATGGCGTCAAAATTCTTACTGCTGGATGGTGCTCTTCCTTATGTCCCTGTGAACTTACCCAATAATTCATCATATTTTGCTTGTACCCATTTGTAACGGGAGCTCCCCCATTTCCACCTTCAGTCTTCCATTTTGCCACACTCCATTTTAAATGACCCCTGGTCCAGTGCAAACATCTGAGCTTGTGGAGCTTGCTTAGAAATGGCTTCCTCTTTGCACTGTAGAGTTTCAGCTGGCAACGGCGGATGGCACGGTGGATTGTGTTCACTGACAATGCTTTCTGGAAGTATTCCTGAGCCCATTCTGTTATTTCCTTGACAGTGGCATTCCTGTTTGAGGTGCAGTGACGTTTAAGGGCCCGGAGATCACGAGCATCCAGTAGAGTTTTACGGCCTTGACCCTTACGCACAGCGATTGTTCCAGATTCTCTGAATCTTTTGATGATGTTATGCACGGTTGATGATGATAACTTAAAAGTCTTTGCTATTTTACGCTGGGTAACACCATTCTGGTATTGCTGCACTATCTTTCTGTGCAACAATGGTGGAATTGGTGATCCTCTTACCATCTTGGCTTCTGAGAGACACTGACACTCTGAGAAGCTCTTTTTATACCCAATCATGTTGTCAATTGACCTAATTAGTGTTAATTGGTCTTCCAGCTGTTCGTTATATGCTCAATTTCCTTTTTCCAGCCTACTTGTCCCAACTTTTTTGAGATTTGTTGACTGTGAAATTTTGAATCAACATATTTTCCTTTAAAATGTTACATTTACTCAGATTAAACTTTTGATCTGTCATTATGTTCTATTACGAATAAAATATTGACATTTGCCATCTCCACATCATTGCATTCAGTTTTTATTCACAATTTGTTTAGTGTCCCAACTTTTTTGGAATCCGGTTTGTAGCAGTACGGAGCACGGACCATGGTTTATTTTTCATTCAACCTTTATTTAGGCAGATTAATCCCAATTGAAAGTAATTTACATGCAGTTTAGCAGATAAAACATTTTTGTTTTGTTTACATTCTTTTAACTGTAAAGTTGACTAAAATAGCCATGCTGAGTTCAGGTACCTGTGGTGTTTGCGGCTGCATGAACAAACAGACCAAACTCAGTGGCTACAACTAGGGGTTGAATAGACTAATGGACTAGTCAACTCTAGAACATCTCGCGAGTTTTTAATTTTCACATCGACTAGTCGCAGTCAGTGGGTGTGTCACATGCCACATGATCAGCTGGGCCGCTGGCTACAAAACAGATTCTTCCAAGCAGCTGGAAGGTGAGGAGCAGGCAAAGTCTTCCCAAACAGGTAGAAATTCCTCAACAGTGTGGAAGTATTTCACTAAAGATTGTTGTTTTTATTTTTTTTATTTAATTCCTAGTGGAATCCACCCGTTTTTTATTTTATTTTATTCACTAAAAATAATAAACAGGGGTGCGCTCCACCAACGAAATCCACCACCGCTCACCCCACCGTGTGTGTATTAGTTGCTGTACACAACGCTGGTGTGCATTACACACCACCGCCGGTGGATAGTTTTAATTTTATTTTATTTAATCCACTAAATAAAAATAAAAACAGGGGTGCACACCACCGGAAAATCCACCGCGCATCACCACCGTTGGAGAAACCACAGCGGTGGTTTATTTTATTTAGTTGATTAAATAAAATAATAACTTTTGCAGCTTAATAGATTTGGTTTTCCTGTTACTTATTTTCAGTAAACGGTAAGAGCATAAATATATGCTCACAATGTTTTTTTCTTGTTTTGCATCTTCAGCTCCTTTGACGTCATCGACTAGTCGATGTCGACTCGACTATTGTCATTTTAATGTTAACTCTAAAAAAGTGTAGTCGTTCAACCCTTAGCTATAACAACAGAGTTTTGAACATGAACACAAAAAAAAGAGTGTTCCTGTGCAAAGAGGTATAGTTTCAATCTCCTACCGACAGATGAGGAATTAAGAAGAATGTGGCAGAAAAATGTGAACTTGAAGAGACCACCCAAAACTCTTGTGTGTGAGCTCATTTCACTTTTTTGACAAACTGCCGACGGAGGAAATCCTGCATCCTACTTTGCGTCTGGACTACAATAAACCACCAGAGAAGAGACTCTGGCTCCTCAGGAGGATTGAAAACAGTGACGAGAACATCAGGTCTGATTTCAGGTGTGTGGAGGACACAGCGTTGTATCTTCAGTTTTCTGATTTTCTCGACCTGGCTCAGTGATGGGAGGACTTTAAGGCTTAGGCTGGACTCTGTCGGCTTTAAGGTACCGTATTTTCAGGCCTATAAGTCACAGTTTTTAAACAAATTTTCATGTCCTGCGACTTATAGGGCGAAGCGACATATTTAGGGACTTTTCCCCCCAAGATTTTTAGACCAATTTTTGGCTGAGATATGACCGTTTCCATTCATTCTGACGAAAAAAATGGAGCAGTACCACTTTCGGCCGCTAGGGTCCACAGACCGTTCCCAGCTCATGTGTCCAACAGAAGCCTCCTCTGCTCGGACTCACTCTGTCACAGCACGGCCTCCTGCTCTCTGGAGCTCTGAACTACTGTTACCTCAGTGTTTGTTAGCAAAATAGCCCATAAACGACAGGACAGATTTTGATGAAACTTACAGAAAGTAATCACTGGATGGACATTTACAAAAAGTTATCTTTAGATGTTTGAGCGAATATTCGATTTATTTATAATTTATTTTCACAGCGTGTGCAACCATTTGGAAGACTGTCAAAGCGAAACAATTTAAATCCAGCTGATTTGACGATTATGTGCATTTATTAAGGAAAAGTTAAGCTCAGAAACACTTTTACTATAATGTCAGCAAGCAAATATATATGCGACTTATGGGGCAGAGCGACTTAAAGGCCGGAAAATATGGTAAATAAGATTGTGTACCACTTCCTTTAACAAAACGCCACCGACCTTATTACTGTGTAGATACTGATACACCTCAGACCTTTTCAGGTTGTTCATCACTTCACCGTCAGAAGAACTGAGTCAACGTAGCTAAATATGCTAGCAGATGTTATCTGCAGCTACTTCTTCAGGTCGTCCTCCATCCCTCGTCCTCAGCAGGCAGCAGTGTGATTAGATTGTCCTGTCTGAGCTCTGACAGGTGATGTTCCTACATGTTTAAATTAAATCCAAAATGCTCGGAGAAACTGGATTAGCTCGTGCTGTTCACACATAAACAAACGCCGGTTCTCACCCACACCGAAAGTTGCGCCCATAAATCACACAAGGCACCATGGGGGGTAGGAATAAGGTGGATAAATATTATTTAACACAAAAAAAGGCACAACTCGGTACAGTACATTTAAAATAAATTATTTAAAACATGAATTAGTCAAGCTTTATTTATAAAACCCCCTTCACAGGCACTTGGATCAAAAGACTACACAATAATGGCTATTAAAAATACCTAATACTAATAATAATAATTACAAGCCAGTTAAAATTTTGAAACATGTCATGAGTCAAAGCAGAAAGAAAATGACTGGAAACAGATAAAAACATGAAGTCTGATGGAGAAAGCAACAAAAGGTGTCAGAACACAAACTCCCTGTTGAGTTATTGTGTTAAGATATTTAATCAGATTTTATTAGTTTTAAAGTTGTGGAAGGAATTTGAAGATTTCTTCCTTTGTAGGCTTTAACTTTTTGTTTCCTTAGTGAGAACTCACCCCGTGACGTTTTGTGTTTGTTTTTGGGAAGCGTTCAAAGTTTTAAGTAACTTTCTGAAGCTAAACTTTCCTGACATTCCGAGTTCCAGCTGAAAAATCTTTCTGATGCGCAGCTTTTTTTTCCTCTTTATTCAAAATAAATATCAAATTATTTACGGATACTGTGCAGAATCAAAAAAGGCGTTGTTTTGTTACAAATAAAGTCCAGTTGTTCTGTATTGAACGCCTTTTTTGATTTTATCATGTCCTGGACAACTGAGAATCTTCACCAGCATATACTGTGCAGAAGCATTTTAATCCTAACTGCGTATAGTTCCTGTTTGGACCTTTGTTTCTCCACACTTTCATGTTTACCTTTGTGAGGTTCAACTCAAGCATGTGGACATACAAGACAGAACTGGTTTTATTAATTGAGTGTCGCATAAAAATATAAAGCTTGTATCTTTGGGACTGTAGGAGACAAAGTAAAAATATTTAAAAAATGCTAATTTGAACAAATTCTTACTGAAAAGATACTTGATACGTTTGCAATGTATGTAAATCAAATAAGTGGACACTGCTGTGAATGATTTTTAAATTAATTTCAAATTTAGTCACAGCATGACCTCATTGTGTCTCAGATTGTAAATTACTCTCCGTTTTGTCTCAATCGGTTCCAGTCCCTCGCAAACGTAAACGTCCTGCGCATCGTTCACATTTTGTTGCCAAAAGTAGGAACACCGAGACATTCAGGCTGAATACTTTCTCCTTGTTCTATTTATAAAATGCAGATAATGAGCATCCGCCATCGGTTCGCTGATTATGTTTATGGTTTTCAAATCAGTCGTAGGAATGATGTTCACTTTAATCTTGCCTCCAAATTGTTGTGTGAGCATCTTTAAATTTAACAGAATCCCACAAACAGCTGATTTACGTACTTGTAAAAAAAAAAAAGAAACGTCAGTGTTTACGTGCTCAGACAGTGCTGGAGTTTGAAGCCGTGTGATTTTTACAAATCATCATGGCCGACTTTTCAACCCAAAACCTCATTTCCTCTTCAGAGACGGCCGCTCTAATTTGCCCCGTCACTGGCCGTCCCCAGCGAGCCGAGTGCGTCGGACTTGATCTCCATTAGCAAAAAGAAACCCCAGCGACCGCCGAGCGGAGCGTCTCAGAGGCAGGCCGAGTATTTCCCATTTCATCTGCTGAATAGGAACAAGAATAACACGGGACACGACGTCTGTTCTTAAGTGGATAAAACGGTTCCAGCAGCTTTACGTTACATCGTCTCTGCTGCGAACCGAACGCAAGAGGAGATCCGAGTGGCTGCTCGCTCTTTCCAAATACAAGACTGGACGAGACAGAAACCTGCATTTAAAAGCCTCCGTGGACTGTTTGAGATGTTTCCCAGTCTTCACCTCGAGCTGCACTCAGTCTGAGGACGTTTCTGTAGCATTAAAACAGCTTAAACTGTGTACAGTAGTCCCTCGTTTATCACAGGGGATCTGTACCTTGAAGACCCATGATAAGTGAAAAACCACAATGTAGGAATAGTAGTACAAGTAGTACGTAGTAGTTTATTTTATTATTAAGGCGTTTTAACCCTTCCCACACTATTGCAATACTCTAAACAATGTTTCTAAACCCTAGGGCCTAGACGATCCAAAAAGAGTACAGTAGGTCATGAATTCAGCTCCCGGCCTCCTCTGCTCTTTGCCATCTGCAATCGCTCTTGGCCACGCCCACTTCTCCACTCTGCACGGAGATCAGCTGATCAGCTGCAGCAGGAAGTTTATCCTGCAGTGTTGGCTGCACAAAGGTTCAGCAGGTGCTAAATACTTTAAAATAATTTATTTCAAATAAAAATTCCATGCAGATCGTGCGGCTCATCCATCAATCAGCCAACTGTGTCACGTCCAGTCTTGTTTTGAAAAACCGCGATAGAGCGAGTCCGCGACAAACGAACCGTGGCGTAGCGAGGGACTACTGTGCTCAGTAATGCAGAGATTCGAGGTTTAGAACAGCCGAGGCAGAGCTTGTTTTAAAGTTAAAACACATTAAAGATGAACAAATGAAACGCAGAAAAACATTTTATTCTGTGTTTTTACTGAATCAGGACATAAAAGTTCTTTAACTGTAAAAAAAAAGAGAGAAATAAATACAGTACAGTGTTCTTTCCACAGAAGGGGAGAAAGTGGAATATGATTACAGGAAATAAGAAGCGTGCATGAATAAGGGAGAAGGGGAAAAGGTGTTGCATAAATAATGTATAAGAAAAAGGTACAGAGTGCGGCTGACGCAGCAGCTGCCATGTGGTTTCATTTCCAGCTACATCCATTTCCCATTTCAGCCGCAAGGCAGACTGGCAGCAGGCGGCTGATGGGCGGGCCTCGCACCAAGCAGCGATGATGAACTAGCACTATTCCTGGAGGATCAATCAGCCACAACCCCTCTGAACAATGAGCCTAATGCAGCGTGCTTACAGAAGAAAACCAACACGGGAAAAGAAAGGAGCTTCATTTGGGTCAGCCGGCGGCTCCCCGGGGTTTCACTTGCTTACTGAACGGCTGTGAAGAAGCTGTCCATCACCCAGAACACAATCAGCAGCGCGCATGGCACAGGGCTTAATGGCCGTTTCCACATGAAGCACAATTTAGCGACTGGGATAGTGAATGGCTTCATCATGCGCAATGGGATTACGTTCAATTGTTATCTTTCACGGTTGCAATGCAACGGTCAAGGAGTGTAACGTATACGAGCAGGGGGAGACGTTAAACGGTGATCTCTCCACAGCTCTCACAGCCAATCAAGGCGGCTCTCATTGCATGTTTTTTTTTTTCTGACCCAGCAGACGTATCAAGTAGCACTTAAACAAATAGGCTGCTGCTGAAATATGCAGAGCCGTGCGCTCTCTAAGTAAATTAAATTAGCTGCGAGCTCAGTTTAGTGCATTTGTAAGACGGGACACGTAAAACGGTTGTGCAGTGGATTTATGACGTTTGGCTGCAAAATAATTTAAAAAAATACAGAGTTGAATCCTTCTAATATTTAAAAAAGGAACAGTTTCCTGCAAATCAGTAGTTTGTGTTGCATCTCCAACCTGTCTCAAAAGCAGCAGTTGTATTTTGAGGTGCACAAAGTGAGCCGAGGGGGAGTACGAAAGGTGGGCAAAGAAATATGAACCAAAACCAATGCAAGTTGTGAAAATAAAAATACATGTAAGCAACGATTTAAAAACAAACTGGCCTCTCTAAACACAGCTGCACAGCATTTAGTCACAAATACTCAGAGTTTAGTGGCAGCAGCGGAAAATGTTCTCATTGAGTGGCCAACCAGTCGCAGTCCAGTGAGATGACGCGTTGAGCCAGTCACCCCCCAGCATCCCTCCCTCCTCAGAGCTCCAGGTGAGCGAGCGCCGACCTTCAGAAGATGTGTTTGAGATGTTTGACGCCGTAAGTCTTGAAAAACACCAGAAGGATCAGAGTCCACAGGCCCAGGATGAAGCCGTCAGGAGGATGCCAGTCTTTCTGCTTCGGTTTCTGTGTGGAGGGGGAGGCGGGGGAGGCAGGGTAATGTGAGGGGAAGGCAGAGGGGATCGGGGTGAAATTGCACTTCAGTAATGGCGTGTATATTTCTCCTGTTGAGGCCACCGCTGATTGTTCTGTCATTCACACAGGCAGGAGCAGAATCACACACACACTCTCTTCAAACACTTGATGTGCACACACACACAAACACATCATGTCTCACACACACACCAACGCAAAGGTTCACACATAAAAGCAGCTGGCGGAGCTCATCAGCAGACCTCCCCTGTCTTGTGTTTGTCCCATTCGCTGCCACGTCGTCACGTTGTGTACGATTATACTTTTAAATCTCTCAGATTAAACATGCAACTCACAAGTAGCACATTTATATGCTAATGCAACAGCTATGATCTGAGGAGAGGTGAGGCTTCACCTCCAAAACATCTTCCAAACTCCTCTGCCTGCCACAAAGCTACAGATGCATTTTGAGGATGTACTGAAGGAACCCACCCAGTCTGACCAGGCAAAGCCCAAACCTGCTGTACAAACAACTGTAGCACAGCAGAGCTGCAACACAAGTGCTACAGCGGTAACAATAATACAGTAATAATAATAACCATTTTATTTAAAAGCGCCTTTCAGGACACCCAAGGACACTTAACAAACCAATACAGTGTAATGCAGATCAAAGTCAAAGTCAACTTTATTGTCAGAACTGCAATATGTACAGGACATACACAGGATTGAAATTGCGTTATCATTATCATAACATTATCATAACATTATCAGCGACAAATTGAAATATAAAATACATAAAGATTTTAAAATGCAGAATAATAAAAATACATTTAGTAAAGTTAACGATAAGCTAGTCTAAAGAGATGTGTTTTCAGGGCAGTCTTGAACAGAGAAAGGGAGGTGGTGTTTCGAAGGTCTGGCGGTAGAGCGTTCCAGAGGTGAGGGGCAGAGCAGGTGAAGGCCCTGCTCCCCATGGTGGAGAGGCAGGCAGAGGGTACATGGAGATGTAGTGAAGAGGAGGATCTGATGCTACGTTCACACTGAACGCGTTTTGAGCTGCAGGAGGTTTACATGCAAAGTCAATGGGGGACGCGCCTCTAGGGGTCGTGCGTCGCGTCACGTTTGTTTTGAGCAGCGCGGAAGGGGCGGCAGAGCGTTTTCCGTGCATGCGGTGCCCGCGGCAGCCGCCACCGCTCGAGTTGAAAAATCTGAACGCGTCTTGACAACCAATCAGGGAGTCACCAGCTATGTGACGCGGTAACGAGGGGACAGATGTTGCGCAAGTGTGACGTATTGTTTGTGAGACACAGAAACAACCCGCAAATTCGTGTTCAAGTATGGAGGAGAAACTCATCGTTGCTGTGTGTTTCCATCCAGTCCTTTACGACCAGTCAAGTGTGTTGTACAGAGACCGAAATAAAAAGGACCTTGCCTGGCGGAGTGTCAGTGAGGAAGTCGGGATATCGGGTAAGTTTTGAATTGTAAAGCTCCTCCCACACCCCGCTGCCACCGCCGCTGCTGCTTCTCGTTCCGGTCTGATCACCAGTGCGTCCAGTGCGTCCACCTTGAGGCGTTTCGCGCTTTTTGGCCGCTCAAAACGCGTTCAGTGTGAACGTAGCATGAGAGAGCATGATGGGATGGAGATTTGTAGGAGGCCAGATAGATAAGGAGGGGCAAGGTTGTGGATAGCTTTGAACGTGAGAAGTAGAATTTTGAAGATGATGCGTGATTTAACCGGGAGCCAGTGGAGCTGCTGCAGGACAGGAGTGATGTGGTTATAGTAGGAGGTTTGAGTGATGACACGGGCAGCTGAGTTCTGGACCATCTGTAACTTGTGGAGAGATTTGTTGGGGAGGCCGTAGAGAAGGGAGTTGCAGTAGTCAATACGGGAAGTCACAAGACTGTGCACCAGGATGGCTGTGGAGCGGGGTGTGAGAGAAGGACGGAGACGGTTAATATTACGGAGGTGGAAATAGGCAGACCGAGTAATATTGTTGATGTGTGAAGTGAAGGAGAGAGTGGTGTCGAGGATGACACCGAGACTCTTGACCTGAGGGGAGGGGGATAGCAGAGAGTTGTTAAGGGGGACGAGAAGATGTTCTGATTTTGAAATAGAGTTTTTGGTACCAACAAGAATGATTTCTGTTTTGTTACTGTTTAGTTGAAGGAAATTGTTAGAAAACCAGTGATTTAGCTCATTGAGACAGTCGGTGAGGATGGAGGGTGGGTGGGTGGAGTTAGGTTTTGATGACAAGTAGAGCTGTGTGTCATCAGCATAACAGTGGAAATGGACGCCGTATTTGCGGAAGATGTGACCTAGAGGAAGGAGGTAAATGATGAAGAGGAGGGGTCCGAGGACAGAGCCTTGGGGGACACCCGTGGAGACAGGGGAAGACTGGGAACGGAAGGATTTAAGCTGAATGAATTGAGTGCGTCAGAGAGATAGGAGTTGAACCAGTCTAACGGGGTACCTGAGATGCCAATGGAGGTTAGTCTGTTGAGGAGGATAGAATGACAGATGGTGTCGAAGGCAGAGCTTAGATCAAGAAGAATGAGGATAATAATAATAATAATAATAATAATAATAATAATTGTCTAATCTTGTCATCTGCGTATGTTTCCCATACACAGACGAAATTCGTCTCTGCATTTAACCCAACCACCTACCAGGCGGTGCAGTGAGCAGCCATTAGCCGTGTTTCCATCAAGGTTTCTAGGTGCGCATTTTGAAGTATCGCAGCAGAAAAGCTTAATGGAAACGGCAAAATCCGTATTTACTTTCTCAAGTTCGCCAAAAAGTTTATACGCTCGCTTGAGGTGGTTTTTGGGATGTTCGAAAATGAGCAGATGCGCACAGCGACAGATGGAAACACATTTGCCGACTCGTGCTGCCGAAGCGAACATTCACGTCACGTGACTGATCAGCTGTTTCCGCTCCGGACAACATGTAACATCGCTAAAACTAGTTTGTATGACAGAATAAATACAACTCGACCGATAGCAACACGTACCTGAAATATTCTCTCCATTTTGACGAGATGTGTGGCCAGGTTCTGTTTTCAACTGCTACTTCCTGTTTACTGTAGACATGCGCTGGACATGCGCAGTGCTGACGTCTGACGTAATGACGCTGACGTCTGACGTAATGACGCTGTGCGTGGCTTGGTAGATGCGCTTCAAGCCAGCAGATGGAAACACTTCTGCTTCGCATTAATTTGTATTTACATATTTGCGAGATTTCAAAAATTAGCTCAAAAATCGAAATGAAAATGGATGGAAACACAGCTATAGAAGGCGCTCGGGGAGCTGGAGAAATAGGTGTGCACTCATAGACACCCCAAGATGTGTAGTGGCCGGGACGCGAACCCGCGTCCTTCGGGTCCCAAGTCAAACGCCCTAACCACTACACCATCTTGGCTCCATAATGGACAGAAGACCAGAGTCAGCAGCAAGAAGAAGGTCGTTAGTAATTTTTACAAGAGCTGTTTCGGTGCTATGGTGGGGGCGAAATCCAGATTGAAACTCTTCATAAATGTTGTTGTTGGACAGGTGAGAGTGAAGTTGACTAGCAACAGTTTTTTATCATCATGACTACATCGTCTTGTACAGAACAGTCGTACTGCAGCAGCAGCGGACAAGACTTCAAAGTTAAAGCCTTGTGTCACAGTCAGAACGAAGCGCAGCCTCAAAGTTGAAACTGCGCCCGGACGTGAAATAACAGAAATTAAAATTAGTGGTAGTTCTGCAGCTTGAAAAGCCGCATTAGTGCATTGTAGTCAACCAAATGTCTGTCACATAAACACGTCAGAACAAAGACAAGTCATTGTACCACGCAGCACCCGCCCGACAACGGAATTAGCTGCTTGTTGGTGAAAAAAATACTCGAGCATCAATTGAGCTTGAAGCTGATTATCAGAAGGTGAACTAGAGAAACTGCATTTCCTGTGAAAATACAGTGTGAATTTTTATTGAAAAACTTGCTGAAAAACAGCTGAAATTAGCTAAAAAAAATGCTGAAATGTAGCTGGAATGAAAGAACAAGCCTAAATTAGCAGAAGCAGAAAGAACATACATTTGCTGAATTAGGTTTAAATCAGCAGAAATGAGCACAAAAATTAGGAAATCAGCTAAAAAAGCTAAAATGAGCAAAACGCATCTAAAAAAGTAGCTGAAAAGGCAGAAAGAAGCTTAAAGGAGACCACATGTAAGTATTTAAAAAAATTTATGTTATTTCTGTGTGCTATCTTGACAATATTAATTCATTTTAATACACAAAATAATTCTTAGATAATTAATTATACCCTTTTTAATTCTGCCATTTTTAACTTTCGTTTTGAAAACCCCTATGATGAGTACAATTAATGGACTAAGTTTTCCCTCGCCCGGACGCGGGTCACCGGGGCCCCACTCTGGAGCCAGGCCCGGAGGTGGGGCACGCTGGCGAGCGCCTGGTGGCCGGGCTTTTACCCATGGAGCCCGGCCGGGCACAGCCCGAAGAGGAGACGTGGGTCCCCCTTCCCATGGGCTCACCACCTGTGGGAGGGGCCAAAGGGGTCGGGTGCAATGTGAGATGGGTGGTGGCCGAGGGCGGGGACCCTGGCGGTCTGATCCTCGGCTACAGAAGCTGGCCATTGGGACATGGAATGTCACCTCTCTGGTGGGGAAGGAGCCTGAGCTAGTGTGTGAGGTTGAGAGGTTCCGACTAGAAATAGTCGGACTCACCTCAACGCATGGCTCTGGCTCTGGAACCAGTTTCCTTGAGAGGGGTTGGACACTCTTCCACTCTGGAGTTGCCCCTGGTGAGAGGCGCCGAGCAGGAGTGGGCATACTGGTTGCCCCCCATCTTGGTGCCTGTACGTTGGGGTTCACCCCGGTGAACGAGAGGGTAGCCTCCCTTCGCCTACGTGTGGGGGGACGGGCTCTGACTGTTGTTTGTGCCTATGCACCAAACGGCAGCTCAGACTACCCACCCTTTTTGGAGTCCTTGGAGGGGGTATTGGAGAGTGCGCCTCCTGGGGACTCCCTTGTTCTACTGGGGGACTTCAACGCTCACGTGGGCAATGACAGTGAGACCTGGAGGGGTGTGGTTGGGAGGAACGGCCCCCCTGATCTGAACCAGAGTGGTGTTCTGTTATTGGACTTCTGTGCTCGTCATGGATTGTCCATAACGAACACCATGTTTAAGCATAAGGGTGTCCATATGTGCTCTTGGCACCAGGACACCCTAGGTCGCAGTTCGATGATCGACTTTGTTGTCGTCTCATCTGATCTGCGGCCGCATGTCTTGGACACTCGGGTGAGGAGAGGGGCGGAGCTGTCTACTGACCACTACCTGGTGGTGAGTTGGCTCCGATGGTGGGGGAGGATGCCGGTCAGACCTGGCAGACCCAAACGTATCGTGAGGGTCTGCTGGGAACGTCTGGCAGAGTCTCCCGTAAGACGGAGCTTTAACTCCCACCTCCGGGAGAGCTTTGAACACGTTCCGAGGGAGGCGGGGGACATGGAGTCCGAGTGGGCCGTGTTCCGCGCCTCTATTGTCGAGGCAGCTTATCGGAGCTGTGGCCGCAAGGTTGTTGGTGCCTGTCGAGGTGGCAACCCTCGAACCCGGTGGTGGACACCGGCAGTGAGGGATGCTGTCAGGCTGAAGAAGGAGTCCTATTGGGCCTTTTTGGCTTGTGGGACCCCGGAAGCAGCTGATAGGTACCGGCAGTCCAAGCGGCATGCGGCTCGGGTGGTTGCTGAGGCAAAAACTCGGGCGTGGGAGGAGTTCGGAGAGGCCATGGAGAATGACTTCCGTACGGCTTCGAGGCGATTCTGGTCCACCATCCGGCGTCTCAGGGGGGGAAAGAGGTACGAGACCAACACCATTTATGGTGGAGGTGGCGTGCTGCTGACCTCAACTCGGGATGTTGTGAGTCGGTGGGCGGAATACTTCGAAGACCTCCTCAATCCTACTGGCACGTCTTCCACTGAGGAAGCAGAGCCTGGGGACTTTGGGTCGGGTTCTCCGATCTCTGGTGCTGAGGTCGCCGAGGTGGTTAAAAAGCTCCGCGGTGGCAAGGCTCCGGGGGTGGATGAGATTCGCCCGGAGTTCCTTAGGGCTCTGGATGTTGTAGGGTTGTGTTGGCTTACGCGACTCTGCAATATCGCGTGGACATCGGGGGCAGTTCCCTTGGATTGGCAGACTGGGGTGGTGGTTCCCCTATTTAAAAAGGGGGACCGTAGGGTGTGTTCCAACTATAGGGGGATCACACTCTTAAGCCTCCCTGGTAAGGTCTATTCAGGGGTTCTGGAGAGGAGGGTCCGTCGGATAGTCGAACCTCGGATTCAGGAGGAGCAGTGTGGTTTTCGTCCTGGTCGTGGAACACTGGACCAGCTCTACACCCTCAGCAGGGTCCTGGAGGGTGCGTGGGAGTTTGCCCAACCAGTTTACATGTGTTTTGTGGACTTGGAGAAGGCATTCGACCGCGTCCCTCGGGGGGTTCTGTGGGGGGTACTCCGGGAGTATGGGGTACCAGGCCCTTTGATAAGGGCTGTTAGGTCCCTGTACGACCGGTGTCAGAGCTTGGTCCGCATTGCCGGCAGTAAGTCAGGCTCGTTTCCGGTGAGAGTTGGACTCCGCCAAGGTTGCCCTTTGTCACCGATTCTGTTCATAACTTTTATGGACAGAATTTCTAGGCGCAGCCAAGGTGTTGAGAGGATCCGTTTTGGTGACCTTAGAATCGCTTCTCTGTTTTTTGCAGATGATGTGGTCCTACTGGCTTCATCAGTTCGTGATTTACAACTTTCACTGGAGCGGTTTGCAGCCGAGTGTGATGCGGCCGGGATGAGGATCAGTTCCTCCAAATCCGAGGCCATGGTCTTGAGCCGGAAAAGGGTAGCATGCCCTCTCCGGGTCGGGGAGGAGGTCCTGCCCCAAGTGGAGGAGTTTAAGTATCTCGGGATCTTGTTCACGAATGAGGGAAAACTGGAGCGTGAGATCGATAGGCGGATAGGTGCAGCGTCCGCAGTGAAGCGGGCGCTGTACCGGTCTGTCGTGGTGAAGAGAGAGCTGAGTCAAAAGGCAAAGCTCTCAATTTACCGATCGATCTACGTTCCCACCCTCATCTATGGTCATGAGCTTTGGGTTATGACCGAAAGAACAAGATCTCGGATACAAGCGGCTGAAATGAGTTTTCTCCGCAGGGTGGCTGGACTCTCCCTTAGAGATAGGGTGAGAAGCTCAGTCATCCGGGAGGGACTCGGAGTAGAGCCGCTGCTTCTCCACATCGAGAGGAGCCAGTTGAGGTGGCTCGGGCATCTGGTTAGGATGCCTCCTGGACGCCTCCCTGGTGAGGTGTTCCGGGCACGTCCCACCGGGAGGAGACCCAGAGGAAGACCCAGGACGCGCTGGAGGGACTATGTTTCTCGGCTGGCCTGGGAACGCCTTGGGATTCCCCCGGAGGAACTGCTCCAAGTGGCTGGGGAGAGGGAAGTCTGGGCCTCCCTACTTAGGCTGCTACCCCCGCGACCCGACCCCGGATAAGCGGAAGAAGATGGATGGATGGATGGATTTTGAACGACCGGTTTCTGATACTGAGTTCTGAAGTCCACGCCCTTCAACGATCTGTTTACGCCCTCTGTAACAGCCAGTATCTGTAATGTGTTGTTGTTTTAAAATTAGCTCTTTTTTTATTACTCATTTGACTTACTGTTAGTGTTAACTTAAGATAACTTACCGAAACCCGTCTGAGCGCGCCGCAATTTGCTGCTCCTTTTAGCATTAGACCACCCGAATCCGATGCTAATGTTAGCTTGTTCCTCTTCCGGTGTTCGCCAGCTCCGCTCGTTGCACGCGGAGATTTTGGGAGTTATCGCTGTTCCAGTCAAGACAACACAAAGTTCACCAAGTGTCTCCCGTAAATTAATCCGTAAGGAGAAGGTCCTCGCTGCTGCGAGGCAGCAGCGAGGCTGTACAGTTGAAGCTCCGCTCCATCGCGCCAGAAGAGGGTCCCGTTGCCGCCGGTCCCTACGCCGGGGGTCCGCTCGTTTAATTTTTGCCGGCTGCGCGTTGGGAGCGATCGCAAATACACTAAAAATTGAACTAAAACATAAAAATAACAATTATACTTTATTTATAAAGCCATTTAAAAAAACACAGCTGCAACAAAGTGCTGTACACATGAAATTAAGAACATATAAACAAAAGATGAGATGAAATCATGAAAAACAACAGTCATGTGTTTAATACAGAAGTGGGTTGAGCCTAACCAGGGGTTGCTAGGTGAGGGGCTGGACTCAGGTTGGGGTGGGTTGTCCTCTCTCGCTTGTGACGTAACATGCGAGAGTATTTTAAAACGAAACGTATCTTATCACAGTAAAATAAATTTACTAGAGTAAATAAACCACTGGGTGCATTTTTTTGCCACTAGGACTGTTTTTTTATGAAGTACATACCCAAAGTTGAGTAAAAAAAAACTTTAAAAAGTGAATTTTGAATATGTGGTCCCCTTTAACCTACATGAATGGATCATTTGATTTATGATCTGCAATGTTTTTATGTTTTTCGTGTTGTACTTCATTGTCTGTGTTGCCTGTTGCGTGTTTGTTTGTCCAGCACTTTGGTGTGGACTTGTTCCTGTTTAAAGTGCTTTATAAATAAAATGGTATGGTATGGTATGGTATGAAGGAAGTGGAAAGAGCTGAAATGAGCTAAAAATGTGGAAGACCTTTTACCAGTTGACGTCATCACGCAAAGCTCGCCTGAAACGAGCGTTCTGATTGGACGGCAAAAAGCCGAAACTGGATTCAGGGGGGTTAGGAATGAGCCGGTAGCTTCGTAATGATAAGAGAGTTGTAATTTAGAAGCTTGGTTTCTTAAAATAGTGAACAACCACTGGTCAAAATGCCTGAACATTGTGCCGCGGATACGAGAGGAGGAAACTGTATGCTTATTGATGACAGGATTGCTTTTTTTTTCTGTGACAGCATTTCACCGATGCTCCCAGCAAAGCTGTGCGAATAACTTACAGAAACAGAGAAATGACTGAAATGTTTTCAAAGATACAGTGCTGTTAGACCTCAAATAATGTTAATAAAACATGTTTGTCTTGTGGAAACTATACTGTATATTTTTTCAACGCAGAAAGACTTCAAATGATAACAGCTAACAGTGCTGTATGAACAGGTCTGTTCATTTTTACGAGCTGCACGTTTTGACATTTTACTCACCTGTTCTTCAGTGGGGTTGAAGGAAGAATCTCTTTGCATGTCGCAGGTTGAAACAGGTTGAAACTTCAACACAGGCAGTGGACCGAGGTACAGAGAGGTCTCGTAGAACTAGCTAGCTGCTGCTAGCTTAGCAGCTGTCCAGTAGCATTCTGCTGCGGGATCCAGGTTGTTCTCTGTTTTGTCTGTTTCCCATATCCAAGATGTAATGTTGGAACGTAATCCACGGAGCTTGGATCATTAATGTCCATGCCAGATAAAAAATGCTGATTACACACGTTGATGCTTCGTGTCGGGGTGAAATCCTGCCGGTACCGGCGCATGAAGCAACATTTTCCTCCACATCTTCCTTCTTTTAGTCGCTTTACTCGACTTTCTTAGAGGGACGTTGTAAAACGAACAAGTCTCACCTTTTTTCTTTTACTCGTTTACGTTGCCTGGAACAATTCTAAACACAATAAAAGTCTTATTTCCCCACCGCGAGCGTTGGCAGTAATGACAACACTAGACGCGCACCCCCCGATTTCCCGAAAATTCTGGAAAAATGCGAGTGCGCATGCGCGATGACGTCCACTGGTAAAAGGTCTATTAGCTGAAAAAGCTAAATAAAAACAATTCATTCAACCTTTATTTTGCTGTAACGTGTGGCATGGAGACTGCACAGCTGCAGAAAGAAAAGCTTTGCAGAGAGTGGTGAAGGCTGCACAGAAGATGTTGGAGTCAGCCTCCCCACTATCACAGGCATCTACACCTCCAGATGCAGGAAGAGGGCCACCTGCATCATGAAGGACCCCCTCACCCAGCACACACACTTTTTGCCCCACTTCCCTTAGGAAGGAGGTTAAGGAGCATTAAGAGTAGAACCACTAGACTGAGGAACAGCTTCTACCCTGAGGCTGTTAGACTCATGAATATCTAACCAGAATAATCATTGTGAAAAATCACATGTTGCTGCTGATCTTTTTCATGTTGCTGCTGATCTGTTTCATGTTGCTGTGTTCATTCCTGCTCATCTGCTCATACAGACTCATGTTCGTGCTGCTGTTTGGAGTAATGTTTTCTATGATATTAGTCCTTAGTGTATTTTTAAATTATATTTTTCTTAGTTCATATCATAGATGTTATTACTGTTTTTCTTTTACATTTTATTGTTGGATGTAACTGGGACACTGTGTACATAATCTCGTTTCATCACATGTACCACATGTGGTGCGAATGACAATAAAGATTCTCTGACTCTGACATTCAAGGTAACAAGTCAAATTGCCAAGCAGACAGAATATTTCATCAAATCATGATGACTCACTGGTTGTGTATTCAGTTTTTGAAAAAGTCCATTTGCCTTCCAATTTCACTCAAGTAGGCAGTCTCATATTTTGCTGAATTTCCCCCTCCGCCCAAGAGGCAAGGACTGCTGAACTGGCACATGTGAAGAGGAATCATCTGCTATACTGTGTGCACATAGAAATGAGAGGCTACCATGCAGTACTGAAGCCTGAGCTGAATGTCCAGCGTCTGAAAATACAACTTACTGAGGCTTTAATGCCAGTAAAATCTGCAGCAACTAAAATATGCCCTGAATGCAACAACTGAACACTCATTTACTCTGTAGTAGGACTGGGCAACATATCGAGTTAAAAAATTGATATATTTTCACAAAATGAGACAGTGGTCCATCGTTTATTGCAGGGGTTACACCCCCCAACCCTGCAATAAGCAAAATTCTGCGAAGTAGCAATGTTGTATTTATTTTAGTATTTATATATACTGTAGGCTTTAGAAACCCTTCCCACTCTCTTGCAATGTTCTTAACTCTTATGTACGTTTTACAATATACTTATACATACCGTATTTTTCTCCCTAGAAGTTGCAGTTCTTTGCATAATTTGCATGCCCTGCAACTTATACGCCAAAGCGACGTATTTATGTTTTTTTCCCCCATATTTATAAACCAGTTTTTGGCTGAGATATGACCGTTTTCATTTATTCTGACTGAATTTTTTTTTAACACTACCATTTTCAGCCACTAGATGGCACTCGAGTAATATGGCATGTTGTAATATGCGATAGGTAAAAGTGGCTATTAATGACACAATCAGCTTGCCATAGACTGCCACCATCGTCTGCCTGGAGCAACCGAATCAGCTTCATTTTGCTGCGTCACCCCGGCAAAATGCAGCTGATTTGACCGTCAAAGTGCATTTATTAAGGAAATGTTCAACTGAGACACACCTTTACTATAATTTTGAGCAAACAAATGATTGTTTTTGAGTGTCAATCTTGTTAAATGCTTGTTAAAGTCCTCCCATGCATGCTCCCGCGGCCGCCATTTGGCAGACCATCAATTTTTGGCACAACGTCGGCCCACATTTCCGGGTTCGGCCCACATTTCTGGGTGGTCAGTGGTGACGAGACGCGTCAGCGGCGACACATAACAGATGCGACGTATATCACAAAACAACATGTTTATGGATTTTTTCCACTTTATTAGACATATTTTGACA
>JBBPBX010011798.1:0-10033 GCA_038048925.1 Garcialebias charrua
TACTGTATATTATATATACCGTATTTTATGGTCTATAGGTCACACCTTTTTGCCTAATTTGCATGCCCTGCGACTAATAGAGAGGTGAGACGTTTTTATGCATTTTTTACCATATTTTTAGAGCAATTTTTGGCTCAGATATGACCGTTTTTCATTTTGGCAAAAAATGGTGCAGTACCACTTTTGTCCGCTAGGGTACACAACCATTCCCACCTCATATGTCCGACGGCAGCCTCCTCTGGTCGGACTGACTGTCGCAGCCCGGCCTCCTGCTCTGGAGGTCTGACACTTCTAGAGAATCCACCGACCATTTCCAGCTCATGTGTCCGAAGGCAGCCTCCTCTGGTCGGACACACTCTGTCGCAGACTGGCCTCCTGCACTGTTAGCTCAGGGTTTGTTAGCAAAATAAGTCAAGAACCACATGACAGATTTTTATCAAACTTACAGAAAGTAATCACTATATGGACATTTACAACTGACTAGCTTTATGAGATGTTTGAGATAAAATTCGATGTTTTATAACCGTAAATGTGCCGCAGTTAGCTTCGTTGTTTTTCCGGGTACTTTTTAGCAAATACCTCATAAACCACAGGACAGATTTTCTTTAAACTTACATAAAGTAATTACTTGGTGGTCATTTACATACTGTTAGCTGTTGGAATTGTTTGAGATAAAATTCAATGTTTTAGGAGCGTAAATGTGTCGCGGTTAGCTACAATGTTTTTCCGGCTACCAAAATAGCTCATAAAACCACACAGCAGATTTTCTTTACAGAAAGTAATTACTTGGTGGTTATTTACAAACTGTTAGCTGTTGGAGTTGTTTGAGCTAAAATTAGATTTATTTATAATTTATTTTCGTAGCGCGAGACCGTTTGGAAGACGTCAAAGCAAAACAATTTAAATCCAGCTGATTTATAATAATAATAATAATAATAATAACCATTTTATTTAAAAGCGCCTTTCAGGACACCCAAGGACACAACAAACAAACACAGTTCAAACATCAGCAGTAACAAATTGAAATATAAAATACATAAAGAATATAAAATACAAAAGAATTTAAAATACTGTACATTTAGTCAAATTAACGATAAGCTAGTCTAAAGAGATGTGTTTTCAGAGCAGTCTTGAACAGGGAAAGGGAGGTGGTGTTTCGAAGGTCTGGCGGTAGAGCGTTCCAGAGGTGAGGGGCAGAGCAGGTGAAGGCCCTGCTCCCCATGGTGGAGAGGCGGGCAGAGGGTACATGGAGATGTAGTGAAGAGGAGGATCTGAGAGAGCGTGATGGGATGGAGATTTGTAGGAGGTCAGATAGATAAGGAGGGGCAAGGTTGTGGATAGATTTGAACGTGAGAAGTAGAATTTTGAAGATGATGCGTGATTTAACCGGGAGCCAGTGGAGCTGCTGCAGGACAGGAGTGATGTGGTTATAGTAGGAGGTTTGAGTGATGACACGGGCAGCTGAGTTCTGGACCATCTGTAACTTGTGGAGAGATTTGTTGGGGAGGCCATAGAGAAGGGAGTTGCAGTAATCGATACGGGAAGTCACAAGACTGTGCACCAGGATGGCTGTGGAGCGGGGTGTGAGAGAAGGACGGAGACGGTTAATATTACGGAGGTGGAAATAGGCAGACCGAGTAATATTGTTGATGTGTGAAGTGAAGGAGAGAGTTGACCTGAGGGGAGGGGGATAGCAGAGAGTTGTTAAGGGGGACGAGAAGATGTTCTGATTTTGAAATAGAGTTTTTGGTACCGACAAGAATGATTTCTGTTTTGTTACTGTTTAGTTGAAGGAAATTGATAGAAAACCAGTGATTTAGCTCATTGAGACAGTCGGTGAGGATGGAGGGTGGGTGGGTGGAGTTAGGTTTTGTTGACAAGTAGAGCTGTGTGTCATCAGCATAACAGTGGAAATGAACGCCGTATTTGCGGAAAATGTGACCTAGAGGAAGGAGGTAAATGATGAAGAGGAGGGGTCCGAGGACAGAGCCTTGGGGGACACCCGTGGAGACAGGGGAAGACTGGGAACGGAAGGATTTAAGCTGAATGAATTGAGTGTGATCAGAGAGATAGGAGTTGAACCAGTCTAACGGGGTACCTGAGATGCCAATGGAGGTTAGTCTGTCGAGGAAGATAGAATGACAGATGGTGTCGAAGGCAGAACTTAGATCCAGAAGAATGAGGATGGACAGAAGACCAGAGTCAGCAGCAAGAAGAAGGTCGTTAGTAATTTTTACTAGAGTGTTTCGGTGCTATGGTGGGGGCGAAATCCAGATTAAATCTCTTCATAAATGTAGAGGTCAAATGATTTGACCATTACGTGAATTTATTAAGGAACGGTTAAGCTAAGACACATCTTTGCTATAATTTTCAGCAGCCAAATAATTGTTTTTACCGTGTTAATCTTGTTAAAAGTCCTTCCGTGCATGCTTCTGTGGCCGCCATTTTCAGCAGGGCAAATGGCGCGCTGACACGTCGCGTAGCGGTGACGCATAATAGATGTGACTTAAATAAAGGTGCTACATGTTTATGGATTTTTCCAATTTAATGCCAATAATTGGACAAAGCGACTTATAGAGAGGTGAGACTTATCAGGCGGAAAATACGGTATGTATATTTACAGGTGGTCCCCGATTTACGAGCACATCGACTTACGAGGTTCCGAATTTACGAGCTATCATATTTAATGAAAATATGAATTTTTTTGTGTGTGTGTGTTTAAATGTTCTTAATTTCATGTGTACAGCACTTTGTTGCAGCTGTGGTTGTTAAATGGCTTTATAAATAAAGTATTATTATTATAATACATTTTTTTTAAGCCGATTTACAAAGTTTTGCGGCAGTTTCCGCCAGTTTTTGGCAGTCAGTCAGTTTTTGGCGGTGCCCACGAGTTTAGCCTTAGCCAGATAGCTCCAGCCTCGTAGCTCCAGCCGACAACCGGCTTTGTCCGATCAGAGGTTCCTGCGCTCGGATACATGATCTGGAGCTGAACGGTGGTTTTGTAGAGGAACAGATGGGACGAAGCAAAACGACGCTGTTGACCGTGTGAAGCAGCAGACAGCGAGCTAGACCGGAGTACCAACGAGCTAACATTCTAACAAGCCTTGCTGTAGGATGCACGGTTGGATGCTAACGCCCCATTGGGGGACACAGAGCCGACGAGCAGTGGCCGGGAGCTCGCCTCGATGTCCGCCTGGCAGCCTAAGATGTTGGGGGACACCGAGCTAATGTGGAGAAACAACGCCAACAGCCTTTTTGGATGGGCTAACATGCTAATGAACGCAGGCCTAATGGTGGGAGCTAACATCAGCTAACGCGGGCAGCTTGTTTGGATGGACGAACACTGCAGAGAAACGCTTTCAGTAGGTTATTAAACTCTTTTTCTGGCTCCAAATGTATGGAGTTAACATACTAACAGTCCTTCCTGTAAACAGTTTGGACCGCGTGGAGCTGCACGAAGCTGCGGAGCTCGGACGTGCAAGAAGCTAACATGCAAACAGACGAGACAAACTGCAGCTCAAAGTAAGATGTAACCCCAGTTACAAGTACATTTTAATAGTTAATAAATAAGTTCATAAAAAACAAAAACTGAAAAAATAATAAAAGTTTTATATAAAATTTAAAAAACTATATTATGATAAATAAGTGTGAAGATCTGAAACAGGTTAGTAGGGTAATGTTTTCATTTGGACAATGTTGTAAACTGTTGGGTTGTTAATAAAGTTTTTAAAAAAGAGGCCCTCCCTCACCCACGAAGCTGAGCACAGCATTCAGCTAGCAACAGGACACAGAAAATACCGCATGGCTGAGCAGCAGCTGCTGGCACAGCGATATTGAAGAACTGTCGAGGGTTTTCATTTGAAGTCTCGATCTTTTTCCTTTAATAGAAGAAGGGTGTGAGTTTGAAGAGATTATAACCACTTAAATAAGACGAGTTTTGGCCAGGTTTTCATCCCCCCTGGAGAAGATTTCAGGTTTTCATCCCCCCCTGGAGAAGATTTCAGGTTTTCATCCCCCTGGAGAAGATTTCAGGTTTTCACCCCCTGGAGAAGATTCCAGAGTTTGGACTTCAACTTCAGAGAGCTGAATGGCGAGCCAGCCCATAGGGTGTTACTTCTAGGACCGCTGTCAAGACGACGCAAGGTTTCATCTTCACCCTAAATACACTACTACGTCAAGGCCGTGGTAGGACTGGGAACTATATTTCTTTTTGATTGACTGCTTTGGAGGAAATGTGTACAACTCAGTACACAACATTGATGGACTTCTGAAGCATTTGCTAAATGAGAACATTAGGACACTGTTCTGATTTTGGTTTGTGATACCTCTTTTGAAATGTTGATACTGTTGAATGTTTCAAAGGGCAACTGTATTCAAAGTGGGAGATCAGGTGGGCCTGAGGGCAGCCAGAAACAATGTGGCCCGGGGCATCAGAAAGGCCAAGAAGCAGTATTCCAGGAAAATAGCTCACCGTTTCAAGGACAGCAAGGATACACGCAGTCTGTGGCAAGAAATACAGACCATTACAAACTTCAAACCATCCCCCCAGACCTGTGACAGCTCAACCTCTACGCTCAGGGCTGGACTGGGACAAAAAATCGGCCCGGGCATTTTGAGCAGAGTGGCCCACCAGGTATTGATGGAAAGAGAATGACGCTCGTGAATGGAAACAAATTTCTTGTGACAGTGCTTGCAAACTGTAATGAAAAGATACTTTTTTATTTAAGTCAGTAATTCTATGATGACCCATGTTATCATGGCACCCTGTCAGAATGATTATAGTCAGAGCAAGATGTGCTAACAGCAATCACTCTTAGATATTGCTTGTATTTATGTCTGTTTTCCCTTGACCCAACAAGGTGCTTAGAATAAAATCATAGTTTATTAAGATGACATAATGGTGTTTGTTAAACAGTATTTATAGGAAATGTAACGAATAATGTGGGGTAAGGTATTTAAACACTTACTGGACCACCATTATTGTAGAGATATAGGACTTACTGGTCAGTTTACTGACTTCCCTATATTTTTAGATGCGCAGGTCTGAGCAGACTTTTATCTGCACAAACATGCCACCAATTCACGGGGTCTCAACTTTTTCAGAATAAATCAATAAATCTGTGATGTGATTAGCCAGAAATGTAATTTCACGAGAGACTTCAACTTATGTTGGTCTACCAAAAAATAGACCTTTTATTGAAACTATCACAAAAATTACATTAAACATTTGTATCGATATTAGCTCTGATTTAATAACTACGTTGACAAGAATTCAAATTAAAACAAACAGACATTGGGAACTTAAACTGTTGGCCACAATACCTGCTACAACTGGGATTCTCAACTGGTGGCCCACAGACCACTTTAAGTTTGTTAAAGGACAATTTTCTGACCTGTAGTTTTCTGGCCATTGTAAAGCTGAAAATATCTAATGATTTGTTGATATTTTTACATTTTAGACTAAAAAAGACCAGATTATCATAAAGAAGGAAAAATAATGTGATCTTTCCCAATTAAAAAATAAAATAATGAACTATGCAGGTCTAGGTAAATTATTTTAATTGTGGAAAAATTAAATATCCTACTTCGAATAAATAAAGTTAACTTATGTTTTACTCCTTCTATTAGTTCTAGTATTCACACATTTGCAAAGGAAATGACAGGAAAAACTGCTAAAACTAGCCCTTTTTGTTGTTATAAGAACAAATAAAATTCAGTTTAAAGTTAGTTTTGATCAAAGCTTGGAAGAGCCACTGCTGAGGGACCAAAGAGCCGCATGTGGCTCCAGAGCCGCAGGTTGCAGACCCCTGCAAAGTCCAGGACCCCTTACATTTTAAGACAGGTTTACAAGAAATCTAAAATAACTACCTATCAGCCTCTTTCAAACCAGTTATGTGATCACAATCTGACAGGCTTACCTTTGTGCTTGACGGATTTTTCATGCTGACGGACATCGTTCCTTCCCCCATGAGAGAGAGACACTAAAGTCGCAGTTACAAATCTTAAAAAACGCGTAATAAACTTTAGGAAAGTAAATTCGCTGTCCCATTTTTCAACATATTTACACGAAGTCTTAACTTTTTTGGCAGGGACGCGTCCTCTCTCGTTACTTCTCGTTACATCCATCTGTGTTTTTCCGGGTTTGTTCTCGACCGCGCCAGCCCTAACATCGCGAGAACTGCCACCGAGGCGACTGCAGGTGGCAGTTCTCGCGAGGCTAGTGACAGAGGCACCGGAATGTTTTTTTTTATTTTTTTATAATATTATAATACGGGAGATTTCCGGGAAAATAATAATTCGGGATCACGACGGGAAAGAGGGGTAAAATACGGTAGTTTCCCGGCTAAAACGGGAGTCTTGACAGATATGGGTTAACGGTAGAGCTGTCATCGGGCCGGAAATCCACGGCCCTACCCTACCCGAGCCCTAAGTTTAATTACCCAAGCCCGAGGGAGCCCGCTGATTTCCTAGAAATCACCGCCCGACCCGACCCTACCCGATTAAAAAAAAAACAACAACAACAAAAAAAAAAAAAACACTACGTTTATTTATTAAGCTTTTACTGCGTTCTCCCACTCAGCAAAAGAACTTGATGTTGTTCTTCTTTGTTTTGATGGAGGAGGAGGAGGTGTGAGCGCGCTGCTCGCAGTTTGCTGTTGAAGCTTCAGGAATGTCAGGAATGCGGCAACTTGTTCCGCCGCAGAGAGCAGTGTGCGGACGTGAGCGTGCACCTGACGCACGTCAGCTGGTGACATAATTTTGAGCTCGTTAAAGTTAGGCCACAGAAATAATGCAACTCTGTGCAAGTCGTGGATAATAATTTTGCGCTCCAGCACTTCTGCATGACATGTCGCGCAGAAACACCTGCTGCGGAGAGTCTGTGAGGACTGGCAGTGTTGCTTCAGTTTCTCATTCCAGAGACAAACCAGGTTGGTGGGATATTTGTCACCCTCCAGTTCTCTCTGTGCACGGTAAAATGGTTCGAGAAATGTCACTAAAAAGTCCAGCATGTCGGGGGAGACGCTGTCAGGCGCGCGCCGCGCGCCTGCTCTCTGGCTGCCAATTTAGTGGCTGCGCTCAGTGCGCTGCGGTTTTCACCATCTAAATTCACTCTATTAATTATTTCCTCATCAATAAACTTACTGCCTTATATTCTTTACAAGCAGATTAAAACAATTTTATATTGTGTGCATTTTTATTTAGTTTTGTTTGTGCTGTATGATTAAAAAAAAACACATCAAAGCCCGAGCCCGACCCGCGGCCCGCCAATCAAACGCAAAAATATGGCCCTACCCTACCCGAAGTCGGGTAGGGCTCGGGTAGGGTCGGGCTCGGGCAAAGAAACGACACCTCTAGTTAACGGCGGGTCACTCTGTGTTTTTAGTGTTTTTATAAATGCTGATAGAGAAGCAAGGGGACTATAGTTTTTTTCAGAGATTACTTTGTCTAACATCAGTCTGTTAGTAGATAGTAACAGAGTGAAGAAATATGTTAATATATTGTTAGAAAAGTTACAGACTGCACTACAAAGTTACATAGTGCAGATAGTAACAGAGTGAAGAAATATGTTAATATATTGTTAGAAAAGTTACAGACTGCACTACAAAGTTACATAGTGCAGCTTTAACTCATATGCTGCTTTGCCACTCTTTGCAAATGTCAATGCTAGAACCTTCAGTTTATTTTATAGATATACTTTTTATACTTTTTATACTACTATGCAAAAACTCAGGACAGTATTACACTTTTATTATTTCATTTTATGCTTATGTTCATTAAATGTTTAGTGTTTTAGTGTTGGTGTAAATTTTCATACTTTTATACTACTATGCAAAAACTCAGGACAGTGTTACACTTTTACTATTTTATGCTTATGTTTATTAAATGTTTCAGTGTTTTAGTGTTTAAATGGTTACTGTTGCACCGAGGGACTGAGAGAAACGCAATTTCAATCCTGTGTATGTCCTGTACATATTGCAGTTCTGACAATAAAGCTGACTTTGACTTTGACTTTGACTAATGCTTTAAAGTATCAATAAGGATCTGAGTAGGTGAACTGAGTACAGTATACCTAATATTGAGCTCAACCTGAGGATTAAAAATCTTGCCTATTCCTCAAATTAGATTGAATGACCGGTCATTAAAACAAAATAGGATTTAAATCAGATTGGAAAAGAATTGAACCTAAACCTTTCATTTCAACTCTTAACAGAGTGAATACGATATAAAAGAGTGTTCAAAAGGGTACTTTATAGAAATTAATGAGCCAATTGTTGTAAATGTTTGTCTTGTGTCGTTCTAATTAAATTGCCGGCTTATATGTTCATTATTCTGATTCTGGCTCTTATTATGACAAATTTACCACTAGCGAACCTAGAACTGGTCCAGTAGCTGATATTCCCCTGCCTAATAGCGGGTGGTGCTACAAAGAATTTTATTTTTTATTTTTTTATGTTCATGTATGTGGGTTTTTTAAATTACAGTATGTAGCTGTGTTAGGTGCTTGGTAACTTGGTAACGGTTCATTACCGTACATGTACGTGTGGCGGCTCGTGCGGTATATAAAGGTAGTCCCCGATATACGAGAGTTCGTCTTACGAGATAGTCGTAGTAACGGAACTCGCTCGTAATTCGGGGACCACATATATATATATATATATATATATATATATATATATATTCTTCTTCCGGCACTCGGCAAGGCAGGTCGCATATCTTTCTGCTCTTCCCTCCCTAAGTTTTTCCTACTCCCTGCTTGCTTTTCGTCTCGTCTGCGACCCTTCAGCGCTCACTCGAACCAATATGGAATTAATCAATTGGGCTGTTTCTTCAATGGATAAGATTTTTTCCACGAAGCGGACCGTGTCAGGAGAAGCTGTCTGTCCCTCCGACACACACGCGGCTGGATACGTGCTGGACTCGTGGGGTCAGTGGCAGCCCATGTGTCTGTCCGTTCTGAGTGTCGAAGACGTGGAGGATTTGTGGATTATTGGATTATTGGTAGCAACTGCTCTGTTTTTTGGCGTAACCGGAGTTGTTTGTTATCGGAAGCTGAGGGAGGCTTCGGCGGCTATCAGAGCGCTGTCGGGACTGCCTGATCAGCAAAATTCTCTGAACCGGGTCGTGGGCTCCTCATCCCAGCTGCTGTATGAGCTCAATCGCACGATTGGTGCAGTGGTGGACCACCGTGCACCTGCTGTCCGTTTTGGGACTTGTTTGCAGCCACCCAGGATCGATCAAGGGACAGGTGGAAGCTCATGAAAGCGGGGCAGAGCAGAACCACATATTTGGATTTCTTTCGGCCATGAAACAGCACCCACAGACTTGGAGGCGGCAGTGGAAAAGAACACTGTGGTCTATTTGGATAACAAACAAGAACATTATCTGGCTTCTGCACATGTCCTTGAAAAGCGGGCTGTGGGAATCCATTCTCCCAGAGTGAGGAGCTGAAGAGCCCCCCCCCTCCCCCTCCCCAGAGATTTCTGTGAAGCTTCAGATAACACCCAGCTGCACACCTGCTGAACTTTGTGTTTGTCTGAAATTAATCATAGACCCAATCTCCTTGCCTGCCGTATTTCCTTTGTTATTGTACCTAAATGTGCTCTGATATGGTTTTTACTGAATCACGCGGTGTCTTGAAGACAAAATGTGATTCATCTTTTTTTAATATCAATGCTGTGAATCCCAGTGTTTCTGCCTGTTTTTCCTGCTTTTGACCTTCATCTGGAGACAGATTGGGCCTGGCCGCGCTAAGAGCATATCAATGTGTTGAATAAACATGTCGTGTGTTGATAAAACATATCGTGTGTTGATAAAACATGTAATGTGCTTTGTTTTGCTGCAGCTTTTGCACTCATTTCTCTTCTGGATGCCTGCAACTACATACTTACGTTGTAATCGGTGAAAATTGATGCAATGTTAATAAAACTCCTTGATTCCTTGATTCCTTGATATATGTATATATATAAATATATATATATATATGTATATATATATATATATATATAAATATATATATATATATATATATATA
>JBBPBX010011798.1:19390-50414 GCA_038048925.1 Garcialebias charrua
TAAGTTAACTTTATTTATTTGAAGTAGGATATTTAATTTTTCCACAATTAAAATAATTTACCTAGACCTGCATAGTTCATTATTTTATTTTTTAATTGGGAAAGATCACATTATTTTTCCTTCTTTATGATAATCTGGTCTTTTTTAGTCTTAAAATGTAAAAATATCAACAAATCATTAGATATTTTCAGCTTTACAATGGCCAGAAAACTACAGGTCAGAAAATTGTCCTCTAACAAACTTAAAGTGGTCTGTGGGCCACCAGTTGAGAATCCCAGTTGTAGCAGGTATTGTGGCTCCGGAAACGTTTAATTTAGTGAACAAAGGGGCAGAAATGGCTCTTTTGATCATAAAGGTTGCAGATCCCTGGGCTAGTGGGATGGCTCCAGTGGTGGGATGTAACTAAGTACAAATACTTTGTTACTGTACTTAAGTACATTTTTCATGTATCTGTACTTTACTTAAGTAGAATTAAATGTGGGTACTTTTTACTTTTACTCCACTACATTTTACATGAAGTATCTGTACTTTCTACTCCACTACATTTCTATAATGTGTTGAGTTACAAGTAACTTTCATGTTGCGATTTTTTGATTTGTCGTTAGTTTGAATGTAACCAAAGGTGAGAGGGGAGTTGGTCCATTGAATCACTGCGCAGTGGACAGGTAACATTAGACCTGCCTTCTAGAAGTTGGGCCAATAATGTATGTTCTAGTATATATATATATATATAGGAGCCAAGATGGTGTAGTGGTTAGGGCGTTTGACTTGGGACCCGAAGGACGCGGGTTCGCGTCCCGGCCACTACACACCTTGGGGTGTCTGGTTTACCCTTGCGCTTCGCGCCAATCACTGAAGACTTCTAGTCCACGCCCACCTGCCGTGGGCCCCGCCTCGGTCTGCTATTTATTCTGATGCTGACCGAGAATCGGCTCCCAAGTAAGGTAAAACAATTTTTCACCAAGAGCCAGGGAGGCCCGGGGCTTAAAGGGCTCTGCCTGCATTCATATAATCTGGGGTTACAGTACGTAACCAACGTTATATTTCATGCAGGCTATCGCCCTTTAAGCCACGCCCTATGAGTGCACACCTATTTCTCCAGCTCCCCGAGCGCTTTCTATGGCTGCTCACTGCACCACCTGGTAGGTGGTTGGGTTAAATGCAGAGACGAATTTCGTCTGTGTATGGGAAACATACGCAGATGACAAGATTAGACAATTATTATTATTATTATTATAACTGAGCTGGGGCCACCCACAGCATCACCAACACACCCACAATGGATTCCACAGTGGAGAATCAGCCAGAAGATATGCACCACCCATGACCTTATTTAAAAATCTATTGAAAGACTATTGAAAGACTGTTCAGTACAGCAGGACATATTCTCTCTCCCAAAAGAGATAGACTGGACAAAAAAAAACTTTGAAAACCAAATTCTTCTGAACTCGAACAATACATTCTTGCTTGACAATTCAGAAATCTGTAGAGTATATGAGGCGAAGTTTTTGGGTGTCATCATTGATGATAAATTATCTTGGAAGCAACACATAAATTCAGTTAAAATGAAAATATCGAAAACTGTTGCACTTTTTTATAGAGTCAGGTATCTACTGAATGATAAAGCCTTATGTTTGTTGTACAATACAATTGTTGTGCCACATCTGATTTACTGTATTAATGTTTGGGGAAAAGCATGCAAAACAATCACAATGCCCATATTTATACTACAGAAGAGAATTATAAGAATTATCAAGGGTAAACATTATTGTCATCCTTCAAATATATTATTTTGTGAACTGAAGTTTTTGAAGTTCCCTGATTTAGTGGATTATAACATCTTGTCATTTATGTATAGAGCGCATCATAATGCATTACCTTCCAATATCCAAAATAATTATGTGAAAAGATCCAGCAATTATAATCTTAAGGGGAAGGATGTTTTTCTTAAACCACAATTCAGAACCAGTTTGAAGGGAAGATCTACCCTAATTCAAGGTGTTAGACTGTGGAACGATTTAGAGTTAGCTGTTAAGGAAGCTAAATCCATCTCAATATTTAAGAAACTGGTAAAAGTCCATATGTTAAAAAAATATATATGAATGTATTTTATGAAAAGTGTTAGAAAACTGAAATATCGCTTGAATTATTTATGTGTTTTGAATTTTTTTGAATTTGTTTATTTGAATGGTTTATTGGATAACAAAGGAGCAGATATTATAAGATTTTTTTCTTCATCTGCTGCCTTTCATTTTATACATACTATGTTTTGTAGTTAGAGATATGTTCATTGTTATGTTATGTATTTTAATTTTTGTTATGAAATGAATAAAGACTTCTAAAAAAAAAAAAAAAAATTAAAATGTGTCAGTTCATGATGTTAGGAGACAAGATGTCTCCAAGTTTTGAAAATGGTGTCAGGAAGTTAAAATATTGTTCACGGTTGACCCATTACAAGTTGACTAGACAGTATTTTAACTAGATGATGACAAACTGGAGTAGAAATGATCAGTGTCTATTCCTTTGTTTGGGCTAATGCTCCTTTTTTCTTCAGACAACTTTTACTTTAATGTTTTTACTGCAGTTAAAATGACACATTGATTTTACTTTGTGTTAAATAATTTTTTTAAAGGTAAAACCATTCCTCTTTCTTATTTTTAATAATGACATTTAACTCTGCAGGTCATCCTTCTGACACAGAATTAAAAGTCCAAGTGTGAACTGTGTCACAGAGTAAACACAATAAAAACATGTATCATCTGCAACATTGTTCATTAAACTGGAACAACACTTTTAATGTATTACAGAAAATATACATACAGTACACACACTTAATGATACTGACCATTGCATTAGGTAATAATAATAATAATAATAATAATAATAAATTCAATTTATACCGCACTTTTCATTAATAAAAATCTCAAAGTGCTAAAGGTAATACATTCAGCAAGTACTTTTACTTTAATACTTTAAGTATTTTTAAAAGCAAGTACTTATTTACTTTTACTTAAGTAAAAACATTAATGTGGTACTTCTACTTTTACTAGAGTACATTTTTGTCTGTTTATTTGTACTTTTACTTAAGTACAGTGTTTGAGTACTTTCTCCACCACTGGATGGCTCGGCGTACCCGGCAGAAAATTTCCTTTATTTTTAAATCCAAAACTTGACAGGTATGATGCAGGGTTTTACTCTGCTCTTGTCATATGGCTGTATTTGAATCATTTGTTGTAATTTTTCCTAGTTAAACCGTAGTGAACCAGGTAAATACACACTCTTTGAAAATTGTGAAATTGAGGTATGTTATATAATAAATCTTAAAAATGTAAAATATGTGTTATGGCTGAAAAAAATGCAGAAAAATAGTGAGTTTTTTTCTTACTTGTTGAACCTATGTGGAACAAAAAAGGAGCAGAATAAATACAGAGAAAACAGGAAAGTTAAGTAAATCACAGTAAAAGCATTACAATATATTTTAACCCTAAAATATCCTGAATCATAAAAAAAAGTTATTTATTCGATAAATAAATAGGTAGATAGCATAACCCCCCCAATGTTAGACCTAAAGTTACGGCCTTGCCCCATCAGTCTCTGAAATCTTCGTTGTTGTTTTTTAATTTTTTTATTTTGCACCAAATATGCTTTTGTTTGAACCTAAATGGTCAGAAGTTTATTTTATCTTTAAGTTATTGAAACAGTTTATTCCACCAACAAACAATATAAAAACCTATTAAAATGTGTTTTCCAAGCTCTTAGTTCTAGGCTTACACTCATGCATTTTATAAATTACCATCCATGAAGTAAAAAAAAAAAAGCACAAAGCTTCAGTCCTACCAGCAGGGGGTGCTAAATTTCTGTTTGCCCACTGTGTCACTTCTATCCTCTCCCACAAAAAAAAAAAAAAATTCTCTTCATGCTTGCATGTGTGCAGTGTGCACCGATTCGGAACTGAATAAAGTGAACAGCAACAGTTTGGTCTGTAATGTCAGCTTCACGAACCGCAGCCATGCTCATTCTTCTGTTTCTGAGAGAGTATAGTCAGCAAACCTTTCTATGTAACCTGCCAGGCTTCAGTTTCCTTGGGCCGGAGCTGAAATCCCCAGCCGGACAAACTGTTGCAGGGGAAACATCTGCCAAACAGCAGCCAAGCTCCAATCCTCTGCAGACCAACCAGCAGAAAACCCAGCGTCAGTGTTAAAGTGAAAAGAGAAGTCATGTCCAGGTTTCCAATTAGCTTTCCGCCTTGTTACGTCTCGTCTAAATTGCTGTCGTGCAGGATGTTTTCTACAGGCTGCACTTCCATAATATAATATATTTATTATCAACAATGACTTTTTGTTTCTTACTGAGCTGCACAGATGCAAACTCAAATGCTGGATACTGTGTCTTCACGGAAGACATTACATTGAAACTTAAAAATAAACCTTGTTATTTGCCCAATCACCCTGCAAATAAGTGAGACCAATAGATTCCCTGTTGGTTCAACAATGAGGCATGAGGCAGCTACTGAATGAGCTCAAACTGGATTTGTGCTTTGATTTTTGTTGTTATAGAACTATTTGACATAGTGTGCAAACTTTGGTTTGATACTGTTTTGTTGAAATGAGCAAAGTTTCCTCTGGAAAAAAAATTGTCATTTCTTCCCCTGCATATGTTGCTTTTTATTAAATGAACGATTTATGTGATGTTATAATGATCTTGCATGGATTTCTACTATAACTTTGTGTGTTTTAATAGAGTGGAAACCAGGCGGATCACAGACACATTTTTCAGACTCCTGCATTATGTTTTAGTTTATGTGCTTGGATTCTTTGTAACTGTCATGAATCCAGTAATTATGATATTGTCTGTTTGGAGTTTCTTCCATATGTTTTCACAGTCAGACTACTTCTGCATATTCTGTGGTATTTTGACCATTTATAAATCAAAATGCTCAGCTCAATCAGGAACAGTGTGCCATGACTTTTGGTTTTTGTAACGTGAATTTTTTTTTGATTCATTGAACTTTATTTACAAAAATAAATAAATACTTTGAAACTCCAATTCATTCAGAGACGTTGTATAAAATCTGCTCTATTTTTGTAATGTCATGCTTCTTTTAGCTTATAGCTACAATTTTGCTAAAGATAGCATTTGGCTATGTTGTTGCTCATTTCAGCTTTTAGTTATGTTTTTGGAATGAATCATTTAATCACAATTCTGCCAATTTCAATGTTTAGTTACAGTTTTACTGCATTTAGCAACTGTTTTGGTCAATGTAACTTTTAGCTATACCATTGCTACTTACAGCTTTGCTAATTGTAGCTTTTAGCTGTTGTTTTGCTTCATTTAGCTATTAGCGACTGTTAGCTATATATTTTAGCAACTGTTTTATTAATTTCAATGTTTGGAAGATGCAACTTCTTGTATTGTTCTATATGGATTTCCTTTCCTCACATAATCCTTCACAGAGGTCACTTCTTTAGGTTTTGGCTTCTACAAAACATCAGTTAGCTGAATATAATCCAATGTAAATATTTTAGATTTTCTTTAAATATACTGTTGAACAAGGTTTTTATTTTTAATCTTTTGTTCCTCCCTTTTCCAAATACAGTATTAGAGTAATGTGATGCTCATTTAAAAGTTAGAGTTAGAGTTCCTTGATTGAAATGCTCAGTTAAGGGAGTATATGTACTGTAGTGTTTTCAGAAAGGGTTTTTAAAAACCAAACAAATTTTAAATCAGGGCTACTCAACTGGTGACCCGGAGGCCAAATCAGGCCCTTGGGTGAATTTGGTCAACTAATGGGGTTAATTTTTAAATAAAACTAGATTTTAAACATATAACAAACTTACTTAAAGAGGGACTAAACTCAAAATTAACTTTTTTTAGCTGATAAACTCCCTAGAATGTGTCTCGGATGGTTGTGTGTAGAATGACTGTTGTTGTGAAGAAGAGAAAAAGAGTAAAATCGGAGAAGAATACCAAATGGTGGAAGCTAAAGAAGGAAGAATGTTGTGAGAAATTCAGAGACGAGCTGTAATAAGAGAGACAGGGAAGGTACTTGGTGTGTCATCTGGACAGAGAATGGAAGATAAGGAAACCTTGTGGTGGAATAGTGAAGTGCAGGACGCCATTCAAAGAAAGAGATTATCCAAGAAGAAATATGACAATGAGAGGACTGAAGAGAGGAGACAGGACTATAAGGAGATGGGACATAGAGCAAAGAGGGAAGTAGCTAAAGCAAAGCAGAGGGCATACAATGAGTTGTATGGGAGACTGGACACTAAAGAGGGCGAGAAGGACTTGTACCGATTGGCAAGACAGAGGGATCAGGCTGGAAAGGATGTGCAGCAGGTTAGGCTTATTAAAGATGGGAATGGGAATGTTCTAACAAGTGAGGAGAGTGTGATGGGAAGATGGAAGGATTACTTTGAGGAGCTAATGAATGAAGAGAATGAAAGAGAAAGAAGAGTGGAGGTAATAGAAACTGTGGACCAGGAAGTGGGAAAGATTAGTGAGGGTGAAGTCCGGAAAGCTCTGAAAAGAATGAAGAAGGGGAAGGCAGTAGGACCTGATGACATACCAGTGGAGGTTTGGAAATGTCTTGGAGAGATGGCAGTGAGGTTTTTGACTCAAATATTTAATGGAATATTTGAGGGTGAGAAAATGCCTGAAGAATGGAGAAGAAGTGTGCTGGTTCCCATTTTTAAGAACAAGGGTGATGTACAGAGTTGTAGCAACTACAGGGGAATTAAGTTGATGAGCCACACGATGAAGATCTGGGAGAGAGTTGTGGAAGGAAGGCTTAGACAAGAGGTGACTATCTGTGAGCAGCAGTATGGTTTCATGCCAAGAAAGAGCACCACAGATGCCATCTTTGCTTTGAGGATGTTGATAGAGAAGTACAGAGAGGGTCAGAAAGAACTCCATTGTGTGTTTGTGGATTTAGAAAAAGCATATGACAGGGTGCCAAGAGAGGAGGTGTGGTATTGCATGAGGAAATCTGGAGTGGCAGAAAAGTATGTTAGACTGGTACAGGACATGTATGAAGACAGCAGGACAGTGGTGAGATGTGCTGTAGGAGTGACAGATAGCTTCAAGGTGGAGGTGGGATTGCATCAAGGATCGGCTCTGAGCCCCTTCTTGTTTGCTCTGGTGATGGACCGACTAACAGATGAGGTCAGGCAGGAATCCCCATGGACTATGATGTTTGCAGATGACATTGTGATATGTGGTGAGAACAGGGAACAGGTGGAAGAGAACTTGGAGAGGTGGAGGTATGCACTTGAAAGAAGAGGAATGAAAGTCAGCCGTAGTAAGACAGAGTACATGTGTGTGAATGAGAGGGAGGCCAGTGGAACAGTGAGGCTACAAGGAGCAGAGGTCACAAAGGTGCAGGACTTCAAGTACTTGGGGTCCACTGTCCAGGAAAATGGGGAATGTGGTAAAGAGGTGAAAAAGAGAGTCCAGGCAGGATGGAGTGGATGGAGAAAAGTTTCAGGAGTGATTTGTGACAAAAAGGTGTCAGCAAAGGTCAAAGGAAAAGTTTACAAGACAGTGGTGAGACCAGCTATGTTGTATGGTCTGGAGACAGTGGCATTGACAAAAAGACAGGAGAAAGAACTGGAAGTGGCAGAAATGAAGATGCTGAGGTTCTCCTTAGGAGTGACAAGGATGGATAAGATCAGGAATGAGATCATCAGAGGTACAGCACATGTTGAACAACTGGGAGATAAAGTTAGGGAGGCCAGACTGAGATGGTTTGGACATGTCCAGAGGAGGGACAGTGGGTATATTGGTAGAAGGATGTTAGAAATGCAGCTGCCAGGAAAAAGACACAGAGGAAGGCCAAAGAGGAGATATATGGATGCAGTTAGAGAGGACATGAAGGTAGTTGGAGTGAGGACAGAGGATGCAGAGGACAGAGTGAGGTGGAGGAGGATGACTCGCTGTGGCGACCCCTGAAAAGGGAAAAGCCGAAAGAAGAAGAAGAAACTCTAGAATGTGTCTAAATTGTTGTATAGCACTATGTCTGTGTTAATCTTCACATATTTGTGCGTATAGTTTAAATCGGCAATATTTGGTCTAAAAACGTATTTACGGTAACCCTATGGGTTGAACATAGGTATTGCAGCTTAATTTTCTTATTGGTCAAGGACTGTTCACTCTGACGTGTCTTGTACACTCTGACGTCACAAAAGTGGTTCAAGCAGAGCCAATCCCCTGCAGAGATGGGAAGGTCCGCGCTGCAGTTCATACCTTATATGGAAGTGGTACATTACACTCCGGAATAGTACTGCAAAGAAGCATATTATAGTTTTCGGAATGGCAATAGTTAATTGTATATTTTAACTTGTTTATTTTAGGAATACTTTTCACTACATTGAAACTATTTGGTTGTATATCCTTTCTTATGTTGCGATGGACAAATAAGTCAAAGTCAAAGTCAACTTAATTGTCAGAACTGCAATATGTACAGGACATACACAGGACTGAAATTGCGTTTCTCTCAGTCCCTCGGTGCAACAGTAACCATCTAAACACTAAACACTAAAACATTTAATAAACATAAGCATAAAATAGTAAAAGTGTAACACTGTCCTGAGTTTTTTCATAATAGTATAAAAGTATGAAAATTTACACCAACACTGAAACACCAAACACCCAATGAACATAAGCATAAAATGAAATAATAAAAGTGTAATACTGTCCTGAGTTTTTGCATAGTAGTATAAAAAGTATAAAAAGTATATCTATAAAATAAACTGAAGGTTCTAGCATTGACATTTGCAAAGAGTGGCACAGCAGCATATAAGTTAATGTACACAGTATATGTATGAGGTAGTTGATGTTGGTATATAGGCAAAGTGGCATATGCAGTGAGGCACATAAGGCACATTTGGCATCCTTAGATAAGGCTAGTCAGAGAATACTGTATATGTATCAGCAGTAGTGTAGATAAAAGTAGTGTAAATGTAAACAGTAGTAATAAATGTAAAGCAGTAGTAATAAATGTAAACCGTGTTAATAAATGTAAACAGTGAATGTAAATAATTAATAATGCATAAATGCCACGATAGGGTAATGGTGTAGGTGCGGGTTTGGGGTCCGACAGACCCAGTTTTGAACTCCGGTCACAGAATATCTTGTGGTATTATTATTATTATTATTTTTTAGGCCTTTTGTTTTGGATAGATCTGGTGGGAATAGATAAATACATCTACATATTTATTCTTTGTTTTTGCTTGCTGTAAGTTGTTTGCTGGAGTTTTAGTTTGTTTTAGTTTGTTGCTAGAGGGGGCGTGAACGCAGCTCAACACCTCCTCCCCTCCTTGTCTCTCGACACTCCCATTTTCATGAGGGTTTTTGAATCTGCTCTGGGGGCGGAGTTACCGTTTCACAATGTGTTGAGGACCTCTTTAATGACAATTGCTGGATGTCTGACACATGAGCTCTTGGCTTTCAGTAATGTGCACCCCTGAACAATTTAGTTGAATAGCCCTGCTTTAAATAAAAACATTTTTGATTACCTTTATCCTATTTTTAAATTGAGTTGTTTCCAAAACTGCACCAAAAAAAAACCCATTCCTATTACCGTGTTTTCCAGCATATAAGTTAGTTTGTATTTTTACATAATAAATAATAATAATGTCACATTTTTGTCATCTGTGTATGTTTCCATACAAGACGAAATTTGACTCTGCATTTAACCCAATCACCACCAGGTGGGGCAGTGGGCAGCTATAGAAAGCGCGCCGGGGAGCAATTGGGATGAGATGTGCTGCTCAAACACACCACAAGTTATGCCGTGACTGGGGTTCGAACCTGGGTCCTTCGGGTCCCAAGTCGGTTCCCCTGCCACTCCACCATCTATTTGTCAGTCCTGCGATTTATATGCTGAAGCAACTTGTATACTTTATTCCATATTCATAATGCAATTTTTGAGTGACGCTTTAAATTTCTAAGAACTGCAACAGTGAATCCTCCCCTATCTGCTCGCTTCCCTCAGCTGGTGCAGGTGGAGGAACGCTGGAGAGCTAGCGGCTCCAGCCACGATGGATGGATGGATGGATGGCGCTGCACACCCAGGCGAAATGAAGCTGTTTTGACTGTTAAATAAATGGATAATAAACGTGACGGGTCAGCAGTGACACATAATAAATGCAACTTATATATGTTTTTCCCCTTCGTGATGTTATTTTTGACTGATGCGACTTATACTCTGGAGCCACTTATATGCCAGGAAAACACGGTAATTTTCCTCATCTGTGAGTTAACAGCTGCAGCTTTGTTTTCTTTCTCTGTTTTCACCATCATGGCACCTGGTTTCATGTGTTCAGTTCATTCGTTAAAAATCCAAATTAAATCTGCTGTAATCCACTTTCATTCCCAGTGCAGACTCATAAGTCACTGTATCAACATGATAATCTAATAAATGAAATAAATCGTGTCATTCCAACGCAACTAATCCCTGCTGGCATTATGATAGATTTGCGCTTATTTTGTTTTTATCTTCACAAATTTTACTCCTGTTCAAAAATGTTTAGATTTGTTTCTAATGTCGTGTTTTATCCTCTCAGCTTCAACCTGTTTTTCCTTTTTTCTTCTCCTTGTGTTCGTTTTCTAACCACAGAGCTGCTCCTAACATTTGCTTCCTCCAGACACTTTATTTATCAGGGCGGTGGCCAAGACTGGCGTTTCTTTGTAATCATCTTTATTGTTAAAGATCACTTCCATTTAGGAGGGGTGCCTTCGACACAAGATGTCCACACACCCAGTCAGGACTGTTCATCGAGCCCTGACAACTCGCCTCGTCCAACTGCACCCAAAGGAGGAGGTCAGCTGGCGCCGCAGCGTCTGCTGACAACAGATTGGGGTGAATGGATCAACAAAACAACAGACTTTAACGCAGCAGACCAGAGACTGTTTAAATGGATTTTTTTCTTGTCCATGATCACAGTTCTTCCTTGACCCCAAACACATGCTTATTGCTGTATCCATGACAACAAGTGCCCTCACTCCTCTACAAAGCAGTAATTTTAATTTACCGATGTCACGGTTTCAATGGAGACATTAGATCAGAATTTTTTTAGTTTTTTTTATTGCTGTGGAGGGCATGAACTAATGGCGCACGGTACTTTATTACTTAATTTGGGTGACTTGTTGGATAGAAAGCAGACGTGGAAGCATGTTATTTAAAATGTTGTGGTATTTGAAAGGCGCAATGGGAGCATGTGATATGAAGAAAAAGAAAAGCAGGATGTGACATCTTCAGCCTGAATTTTATCAGTTTGTTTAATAAACTTATTTAAATTTCAGTATTGCACAAACGCTCTAACCTTCTCCAGTTATATCCTTTTCGTTAAAATAGACAGGATTTCTTGTAATCTTATGGAGTAGTTTTGAGCAAGATTTTTCCAACGTTTTCTCAAGGATCATCAAAATGTTTTTTATTTTTTAACTTTGCCTCTATTTTCACTCATTTTCGGCATGTTTCTTGTTCCTGACCATGACAGCAGATGTGCGGTGCACAAATAAAAAAAGAAGAATGTGGACAGGTGCAAAACAAAAATAAATCCTAGACCTATAAAACCACAAATTGCAGCAAATGAATCATATCTGTCTTTAAAAGGATGGGCTGGTCATTTTTAAGTGATGTTAATAGGACTATGCTAACCTCACTTCTAACAGTACCACTCTACTAATCGGACCATGTTGCTGCAGATGTTTTTCTTTTTCACTTTTAGCACTTTTTGTATTTTTGTTGCATGCTTCGGTATTTCTTGTTTTTTGGCAAGTTGAGACGGTTCTTCTTGTCCTGAGCATTTCATTGCATTGTTAACCTTGTGTTGATCTTCATATGACAAATAAACCTAAACCTATGTTCAGTCAAATTTTCAATAGTTAATGCTTTAAATGCCATTGCATCACCACTGTGAGGGACCACAGCACTCTGTGCTCTAAGACTGATGTCACCGTTGTTAAAGTATTAATTATTGATAGCTATTTGATAGAACATCATGCAAAAATGGACCAGATTATCATTTTTATAAATGATAACAAATCTAGCAGAGAAATGACAGAATCTGAGAAAGGCATCATCCTTCAGTTTATCATACTGTATAATGAAGTGGTTCCCAACACTAGTCCTTGAGGAACACCATTCTGCATGTTTTAGTTGTTTCCCTGCCCCAACACACCTGATTCAGTGATTTAATTACCATACTTCCTCGTGTTCTGCAGAAGCCTGTCAATCACCCGTTAATTAAAACCAGGTGTGTCGTGGGCAGAAAAACAACTACCTGTAAAACATGAAGGAGGGTGTTCCTCAAGGACCAGGGTTGGGAACCCCTGAGTTTGTAAAAAAAAAAAAATGTATTTTTCACAGGTTTAACAAAACAAAAACAAAAAAGGAAAATGTTATGTCAATGTGAGAAGCTGTTAGTAAAATGTATTAAAATCAAAAAATAATTTTTTTGCTAAGTTGTGAAAAAAATGACATGACTCAAGACTTTTGCGAGGTAGAGGTAAAATGCTGAACCACATGAAGACATATTGTGCTCCTCTGAGTGAGTTTTCATGTTAGGACAAGAAGAAAAAAATCCATAAAAGTCTTTTGGTTTTTCACTTTTTCAGTCCTTTTGTGTTTTGTGCCAAGGCCTCATTCTCTTTAACCAATTACAGTCTGTTTTTCTAAGTGCAGCTTTCAACACCAGAACCCCATCGTGAGGTTTTTTTTTTGTACTTCAGCCAAAACTGAAGCTGTGCTTCTGTTTTATCCACTTAATCAGTTCACAATCAATGCTCTTTGTTTTGTTTTTTTAGTCCATTCACACCTTGAGCTACTTTTTTCCATTCCTTGTGCTCTGAAGAGCGATTTCTTTGGCCACCACAACCTTTCCTTTTCAGCATTCGCGTTCAGATGCTTTTGACTAACCTTCAGTATTTAGCCATTCTCCTGCAGCAATTGAGGTCCAGAGGTCTTCTGCATATTGACTCAGTCTAGCAGCAGTAGTTTCATTTGCACACACGCACAAAAAAAGCTCTTGATCCTCTGACTCTTAGCAGCCGAAGTGAGGAATTGCCCACCTGAGCCATAAAAGTCTCCTGTAAGTAAAGAGCAGAGTTGAGAGTGCCAATTCGGGCGCTGCGGCCTCGGCCTGTTTGATCATGAACTGCTCATATGACTCACCAGATTGCTCTCGCAGGCTGAGCTGGATGAGCCACATCTATCAGGAGGAGCTGAACTTTACAAAGAATGGGAATCTGTGACGGCACGACAACTAAAAAGAGTTTCAAAGGAGTGAACAATAAGAAAGCTGTCAATAAGAGTTCAATTATTATTATTATTTTTTTGCTTAGGCCTTTGCCAGTGATCACAAAAACATGGATGTTATGTTTAGATTTTGAAAGGATGTACACAGACCAAGTACATTAAAGGCTAATCCTCTAATGTATTTCTTCTTTTGTGCTTTTTAAGCAAATTGAAGATATTTTCTTGTGGAGATGTTTTGCTGAGGATCAATTTGTGATCAGTCAATGAAGCTGTTGAAGCATTGGATGCTACGGACTATTGTGCTGCGCTTTATTTAGACCTGTCTAAAGCTTTTGATACTGACCATGTCATCAATAAGCTCTCAGACATTGGTTTCTCAGACCACACTATCGGTTTTCGAATTACGTCTCAGATCGAAGGCAAGGTGTTCAACATAATGGTACTTCTTCCAGCTATTTAACTGTCAACAATGGCGTACCACAAAGCTCAGTCTTAGGACACCACCCTCTTCACAATCTACATAAGTAATGTCTGATCATTGATGCATCCTTACATTTATATCGACACAGTAAAGTAGTTTATTGTCGAGTTAGAACAGTTGCTAAGGTTTTCCAGCTTTTACAGTCTGCTTTCGACATCATCCAGTCAGATTGGTTCCATCTCAAACTGGTGCTAAATGTTGATAAAATCAAAGGGATTTTGTTTTCCAATAGGAAGTTGGTACCAGCTCTTGTCTACAAATGGTGTTCCGATTGAGTGTGTAGATTCTTACAAATACTTTGGTATCTTGGTCGATGCACATCTCTCTTGCCTCAAGGTGTGAATGCTGAAAAGGAAAGGTTGTGGTGGCCAAAGAAATCGCTCTTCAGAGCACAAGGAATGGAAAAAAGTAGCTCAAGGTGTGAATGGACTAAAAAAACAAAGGCCTTTAATTGAAATTAAAACTGGGTTTATTTTTCATAAATAGATCTTGTCTAACTCTGAATGCTAGGAAACACCTTGTAACTGCTACTTTCCTTCACTCCAATGATTACGGTGACATTATTTACATGCAAGCACCTTATAGATGTTGGAGGCTGTCTATCACAAAGCACAAAGATTCATAACTGGCTGTACCGTACCCACCACTGCACCCTGTATTCACTGGTTAACTGGTCGTCATTAACTTCACATAGACTCACTGGTACATTTTCATCTTTAAATCACTCCTTGGTCATGCTGCCTTCATACATCTTCTACATGGCACTTCGTCAGTGCAGCTACAGCGTGCGCTCCCAAAATATTACCTGCAGTGTCCCCTCATTGCGGACAGAATTAGGCAAAGGGGCCTTTTCCTATACTCCGCTCATGTTTCCTGGAATATCTTGCAAAAGTTTCTGAATCTCTCGACTTTGACGTCTCTAAGGGATTTTAAAGAACTGTTAAATTCATGGCAAAAACCAATGCAGACATGTTCCTTTAGCATTTTACATTGTTTTATAATGTAGCATGCTATTTATTTGGTTTTATATCCCTTCTTCTATTTACTTTTAACTTTATATGCTTTTATATGAATGTTTATTGTTATATGTACCTCATCTGTGTTTTTTGTTTGAAACAGGTCTTTCTTGTAAATGAGTCCTCGTGACTCCATGAGACTAACCTATATAAATAAAGATTAAATGAATGAAAATGTCACTCTTAATTTCACTTCCACTTTGAGAAGCTTACGGTGTTTTCAAGCCCTCATGAAACGACAGCAGAATTTATTGAGTATTTTCATGCTGCCCGTTAAAGCTGCGAGCGTTCTGCCTCTTTGTTTCTCGACGTGTGAGCGTTTCGGAGGACAAGTCGGACTCAAAGTTGACTCACCTCTGAGCTGACAGGCACAGAGACGAGCCGACTTGTTTGTGTGAAGAGGAGCCGACATGTTGGATCTGGTGTCGTGACACAGGTGATGCGGTCGTGCCGGCATAAACTCGCACTGAAAAGGTGCAGAGACAGTTAAGATGAAGAAAATGAGCACGAGCGCTTCAGAAGAGCTCCCCTTTTTACTCCACTTTCATCAAAATGTTCAGCTCATTGAGGAGTTGGATGCAATGACTTTTGGGGTTTGTAACTTTTACATTTGTTAAAATATTTAACTTTATCTATGTTCCCTGTAGAAAAAATATATTTTAAATTTCTTCACAAACAGTTCTTTTTTTTAATCTACATGAGCATACTGGTTCTATCTTTCGCTTTTGATACTACTTAAAAAAAATTTTTTAGCTACTGTCCTGCTACTTTTAGCTAGCCGTGACACTTTCAGCTAGCCTTTTGCAACTTTTAGCAAGTAGCGAACCCTTTTATGCTTTTAACGCATGTTACTTTTGGCTTTTAATTAGCTTCGTGCTACTTTTAGATTTTAGTTTAGTTCAGCTTCTCTTAGAATTAAATTTAAACTTCTTTAGCAAATTTCAGGAAAATCTTTGAGCTTTTCCCCGAAAAAAATAATAATCAGAAAATGAAATTTCTCGAGTTATAATTTAGACAATTTTTATCTCCCCCAATGCCTCCAAGCTGTGCATTTTCCTACTTATTGACATATTTACACTATACTGCAAGAATTACCTGTAAATCATAAAAAAATTAGGTTCCTTTTATTTATTTATTTATTTATTTATTTAATTATTTATTTATTTATTTATTGCCTTTGACATTCTGCCTTTGAGCTGAATGTGATGGAAGCAATCAAAGAGTTCATGGTTTAATTTTAACATAATTTTCTCATATGGAGTAGTTGATCCAATGTTTATTTGAAGTAGTGTTTACAACCATTCTACCCAAAGTCTGTTGACATGACCGACCCATTTTAATTCTGACAGTTTGATAAAAAGCCCTTTAAGTGCTGGCTGTTTAAAAGACCAAATGTTTGCAAGTCTAGATGTGCAACATCTCTTTTTGTGACTATTATTTTTGTCTTGGCTCTTTTTAAAAAGGAGTTTTATAAAACTAAATGTAAATATATATTTTTGCTTATACAGTACAAATGTATTTTCTTGTAATTAACCACAAGCTTTTATTGCTCTAAACCATTGCTTCTTATTTTTTGTTCAGTTAAAGTTGCACAGATTTTATCATTTGAATCTTGGTTGGAGATTCAGCTGTTTAATTTGTGATTTTTATTTTTTAGTCTTTATGAAAATTACAACCGTTCATGTTCGACACACGTAGAACTGACATTGCTGAAGAGATTTAAGATGTGGCCTCACAGAACTGGTAGAGATAAGTCTGGTCAGTATAATGTAGAATAAATTTTCTAAAGCTTCCTAGAGCCCTTCTTCATCCAAAACCAGAGCTTTGTCAGCGTGTTTGAACTGTAGCCTTATAATAAAGTGGTCAGAGGAGACTCTCGTGGTTTTAGAACTGATGGATTGTTCAGTTTAAAATTAATTTTGTCCAAAAAACAGCAAAGTGGTGCCATAACACAATTTACAGAAACCCAGAGGCTGTGCAGCATGTTAAAATGCATATACAGTATTTTTATTTATTTAAAAAACAAGTACAGTACATTTCTCTTGTTGCTGCATTGAAAGCAGAAAATAATCATGTTTTGTTTGAAGATGGGAAACAAAACAAATAATAATAATAATAATAATAATAAAACTAGCGTGTCTCAAAGAAATACATTTTGCTCACAGCGTTGCATGCCAAAGTTATAAATGGAGATCTTGCATGAGGTTACTTTACACAATTGCTGTTGGCACTTAAAACTTGTGATGGGAATGGCCCTCAGCTTCTGTCACACCAAACTTCTGTCCAATATCAGTTAAATGGACCAACAGGGCACTAACAATCGGTCATTAGGCTGATGGTCCTCCATTATGTTAACAACTTTTTGGCTGTCACCACCAAACAGGTTGATCGAGAAGGTGCTGCGACTAATTTTATTGCCACTACTCAGACTGAAGAAGTCTTTTGGATAAAAGACGAAACATTTAAACAAAGAAGAATCCGTCCAGAGGACCTGACTGAATTTTGTTAGATTTATCAACCTGGATTATTGAGCATGCATCGGGATATTTCTAGAATACCGTTTGTGCCGTTTGTCATCGTTTTCTCAACAGAGCAACGTCCATGTTGCTACATGAACGTATGCGTGTGTCCACAGCGTTGACCATGTTTATGTTGATGGCGCTGAGGCTGCTGGTTGCATCAGTTTCTATTTGTGCTCTCTTGCACGATACGTACGTATCACGACTGATACTGTACTAACTAATAATAACTATTAGACAGAGCCTCCATCCATTATTTCCACTTGTTCAGAGACCGAGTGGTGGCAACGGCAGCTTGCGCAGGGAGGCCCAGACATCCCTTTCCACAGCTACCTCTTCCACCTCTCCCAAGGCATTCCCAGGTCAGGCGTATTATTTCCAGCGTGTTCCAGGTCTTTCTCAGGAGGAAGACATCATTACCAGATGTCTGAACCACCTCAACTGGTTCCTCTTTATGTGAAGGAACAGCTGATCTACTCCGAGTCTCTTCCAGATGACTGAATGTCTCACCCTGTTTCTATGGAAGAGAGATGGAAGAGCTGCTATGCAGAGAAAATGCAATTTGATCACTTGTATCTCCAATCTTGTTTTTAAATCTACTACCCAGAGTTTGTGACCAGAGATGAAAGTAGGAATGTAGTCCGACTGATGGAGAGGGTCGCCTTGAAGCCTAGTTCCCTTTTCACTGCAACGGACTGGCGCAGAGTACACAGTACTGCTGATGCAGCACAAATCCGTCTGTTGTTCTCACAACCCATTTTCCCCTAACTCATGAACAAAACCCCAGGATAGATGAACTCCTCCACTTGAGGTAGCATATTATTCCCAAGTCCTCATGGGTGACAAGCCAAACAAAGATCAATTCTCAATGTTTGCATGGATGGACAGTAGGAGCCTGGTGTCCCTCACCCAGACGAGGGTTACTGCTGGGGTCCCAACCTGGAGCCAGGTCTGGGACAGGGTCTTGTTGGTGAGCACCTGGTCGTGTTAAGCTCCTTGTGACCCATGGGGCTTGGTTGGGTTCAGCCCAAATGAGCTAAATGAGTTCATCTCCCCGTAGGCTCACCGTCTGCAGAAGAAGCCAAATGGGGTGAGCGCAAAGTGCTATGGGCTGAATGTGGGTATCCGCACTCTGATCCGAAAGCTAAATAAAACATCCTTTCAAATACCACCAGATTTTCCACTTTAAGGGTTAAAAACAAGCGTTCCTTTTGATAGTTGTTAATGAGTCAGAGCTATACTCAGTTGGTGGTAACCAAACAAAGCTCTGGGTACAATACGCTGCCATAAGAGTTGGACTAAAAAGTTTGACATGAGCTTTTTAGGTAAAAATGAGTCAGTCCTGGCTGACAGCTGGCGAGGAGGAAGGGCCAAAGAGAAGTTGCTGCCATATCAGAGCAAAGCTGACGCTGTTGTCAATCAGGCTGAAGATCCTCAAAGGAGATGGAAGATTTAGTCAGAGAAAATGGAAAAAGAAAGATCATGATGCTCCTTCTGGAAATAAGTGGGAGTTTATGTCGGAGATGGAGTCTCGCTTTCACCGAGGAAGGAGGAGCTGATGACGAAGAAGAAGAAGATGAGTAGCGTTTTGAGTTGCGTCAGAGTGGAACCGACCAGATAATTGCTGGAAGGAAGCCAGAACAAAGCTGCGGGAGTCTGAAGTGAAGTCAGAGCGTGGAGGAGCAGCAGCGTCAGAAAGAGAGACAGATTTGGGGGAAAAAAGTTTAGATTTTTGGTTTTATTTTAATCCTTCTTCATTCCTAACTTTGGGTTGTTTTCAGAAGTTTCCAACAGTATGAAGTTGGTTTTGTCAGTTAACGGTGAACATGGCAGGTGAATAATATCAAAGTTTTTGATGACAAACAGTGAATTGTGTCACTTGCAGACTACAGTTTGTTTTGGTCAAATGACAAATTCCCAGTAGGTAAATGCATAAAAAAAAAAAGCTGACCTAGCATTCATTGAATGAATGAATGAATTAATATTGCCAACCACCAGAGTTTTAGACTTAGATCATCTTATGTTAAAAAATTACCAGTAGTTAGACTCATAGCCAAATTGGTCAAACCTTGATATTAAAGTTGTGCATGAATGACTCTCAGCTACTAATAATAAATAAATAAATAAATAATAAATAACTACCGTACCAAGTTTTAGTTCATAGCTGGAGACTTGACTGAGTTAGCCATGCTTGTGTTGACTAATGGTGATTAGCTGTGGTGGCCATCTTGAATCAGATTGACTCCAAATGGTATTTAGTTGTGGATGTTCATTCAATGTTTACTTTCTGTGAATTTCATAAAAAAATTGTTCAGTGGTTCATGAGATATTTTTGGTAACGCACGCACGCACGCACGCACGCACGCACGCACGCACGCACGCACGCACTTTTGGCTGTGGATGATAAATTCTTATTTTATTGCAAATATGAATGTGATCAAATTGCTGATTTTCTCTTGTGATTTAACTGCTGTCTCTCTTTAATTTAATTTACCATTGCACAAATAAAGTTACTTGTTTCATAACTGAATGACTATAATTTAAAACAAGATCCTTGTTCTATACGCCTGCTGTTCGTTTACCTTTTGTTCCTCAAAGAACTTCCAACCCTCTGACCTCTCCCTGCTAAAATCTTCTCAGCTGTTTACTAGAAGCAGGAAGAATACTATATTCTTCAAAAGATAAAAACCTTTGGCAGTTTAAAAAATTTTTTTCAATCCATTCGCTTGAAGATAATCTATATTTTGAACTGTAAAACTGATTCATTCCTCTCTGATTTGGTCAAATAAAATATTCCACGTTCGTAAATGTCTACAGACGAAGAATCCTAAAAATGTCTTCGTTACAAGTCCTCAACACTTTTTGTATTGTTAAACAGAAACTAGCTAAGCTAATAATTGAAGCTGTTTACCTCTTTTTTTCCCAAGTCAGTAAAATGCCTTTTTAATCTTTTGGTGTTTTTATTGAGGAATCTCAAGGTCTTTTCACTCAAGGAAACTTACACTTCCTGCTACAGCCTCGCACAAAGCTCTATTCAAAATGCTTTATTTTATTTCAGTCTTGGGTTGATTGATGCTGCATTCAGGGACTTGGTATGTTCAAGTGTATATCACACATGTCAAAAAAATAAAACTTAAATGGACTGCTTCGTGACTGACCTGTTGTAATGCGTTTAAATAAAGCTGTTTTTTGATTAACTTGTTATGAAACTAAAGTACTCAACTACATGTATTATTAGCTCCAACCAAATGCATTTGTCATAGTGTGTTGAGAAAGTGAACCAAGATATGCATATCAACATGAGGAGCTCACAAATAGGGATGCACCGATCCACATTTCTCACTTCCGATCCAATACCGATATTTTGAAACGGGGTATCGATTGATACTGATACTTTACCGATCCGATACCGTTCAAGTACATGTACACGACTGTGTATAATGAAGATTTTGAACTGAGAACATTTATTTCAACAGGGTGTGAGACATCCACATAACAGGAGGCATGTCTTCACCCCACACATTCTTCTTACTCATGGTTCAGTTGGAAAACCTAAAAAAACGCTAAGCATGATGGGAAATACAACACAGCCACTCCATTAACCAGTAAGGCAGTGGCTGTGTTGTATTTCCCATCATGCTTAGCGTTTTTTTAGTTTTCAAAACTATACTGCTAAGTATTATGGGAAAGACAACAAAATCCACTGCCTAACTGGTTGTTGTTAAAGTTGATGTTTGTATCTGGTGAGGGGTGCCAATCAGTTCGTGGTCTACAGCTTTCGCTGGAGCGGTTTGCAGCTGAATGTGATGCGGCCGGGATGAGGATCAGTTCCTCCAAATCCGAGGCCATGGTCTTGAGCCGGAAAAGGGTAGCATGCCCTCTCCAGGTCGGGGAGGAGGTCCTGCCCCAAGTGGAGGAGTTTAAGTATCTCGGGGTCTTGTTCACGAATGAGGGAAAACTGGAGCGTGAGATCGATAGGCGGATAGGTGCAGCGTCCGCAGTGAAGCGGGCGCTGTACCGGTCTGTCGTGGTGAAGAGAGAGCTGAGTCAAAAGGCAAAGCTCTCAATTTACCGATCGATCTACGTTCCCACCCTCATCTATGGTCATGAGCTCTGGGTTATGACCGAAAGAACGAGATCTCGGATACAAGCGGCTGAAATGAGTTTTCTCCGCAGGGTGTCTGGACTCTCCCTTAGAGATAGGGTGAGAAGCTCAGTCATCCGGGAGGGACTCGGAGTAGAGCCGCTGCTTCTCCACATCGAGAGGAGCCAGTTGAGGTGGCTCGGGCATCTGGTTAGGATGCCTCCTGGACGCCTCCCTGGTGAGGTGTTCCGGGCATGTCCCACCGGGAGGAGACCCAGAGGAAGACCCAGGACACGCTGGAGGGACTATGTTTCTCGGCTGGCCTGGGAACGCCTTGGGATTCCCCCAGAGGAGCTGCTCCAAGTGGCTGGGGAGAGGGAAGTCTGGGCCTCCCTACTTAGGCTGCTACCCCCGCGACCCGACCCCGGATAAGCGGAAGAAAATGGATGGATGGATGGATGGATGGGTGCCAATCAGTATGGCCTCAGTCTTAGAGCAATTTAATTGAAGAAAGTTCTGATTCATCCATGCCCTTATTTCCTCCAGGCAGGTAGAGAGGGCAGTGAGTGAAGATGGAGATGACAGGGATGATGAGGATGCTCCAGTCCTGATGTAAAGCTGTGTATCGTCGGCATAGCAGTGAAAAGAAATGTTGAACTGATTAATAATTTGACCTAAAGGCAGCATGTAAAGGGAAAACAGCAGGGGCCCCAGAACTGACCCTTGAGGGACACCACAGGAGACACCGACTGTCTGGGAAGTGGCATTGCCAAGACTAACACATTCCAGCCTATCGGAGAGGAAAGATTTGAACCAGTCCAGGACAGTGTCACAGAGACCGACCTCCACATGAAGACGGTGGAGGAGGATACTATGGTCCACAGTGTCGAAAGCTGCAGTGAGGTCAAGGAGGACAAGGATGGAGGGAGAACCAGTGTCAGCAGCCATGAGGACATCATTTGTAACTCTCAGCAATGCAGTCTCAGTACTGTGAGCTACTCTGAATCCAGACTGGAACTTCTCATACAGAGAGTGTTGCTGTAGGTGGTCCTGCAGCTGAGCAGCAACTGCTTTTTCCAGCACTTTAGACAGAAATGGGAGGTGGGAAATTGGGCGGTAATTAGAAAAAATGTCGGGATCCAAATTAGATTTTTTCAGAAGAGGCCTAATGATGGCAGTTTTTAGAGGCAGTGGAACATGACCAGATTGTAGAGACTTATTTATTATTTGTGTGATTAATGGGCTAATTGCAGAGTGATTGGATTTTATGAGAGACGAGGGGAAGGGATCCAGGGCGCAGGATGAAGGCTTCATTTTCTTGATGATGGACTCCACCTCACTCTGAACAACTTCATCAAAGCTGCTCAGGGACCCAGAATGCAGACGGGTAGATGGTAAACGAAGATCAGGGAGGTTGTGGAGCTGAGATCTGATAGTGTCAACTTTGTTTTTAAATGATGAAAGGAACAGGTTGCATTTTTGAACAGAGTCTTCAGGAGTTTGTTTAATGGGATTAAGCAGAGGAGTTATTGAATAAATAAAGCCGCACGACACACGCGCGCGTGCACGCACGTGCGAGTGGCGATCCTAGTTTTTAAAGTCCTGCAGTTTTGACCGCTACGTGAATTTATTAAGGACACGTTCAGCTGAAGACCCATCTTTGCTATAATTTTAAAAACAAATAATTGTTTTTACCATGTTAATCATGTAAGTACTTCCGTGTTCGCTCCCTCCCTTCCGTGAAAGCAGCTCCAGTCCACACACATTCCTCCTCCCGGCGCGCATGAGCGCGGGTCGTCACTCTTCAGAAATGAGACCAGAATTCTAGTGCGGCGCAGCTCGGAATATCCGGTGGAAATGGCGTAAAGTGGGTGTCTGTGACGCACATATTACGTAATAACCGACACGCGCCGACTGGTGGAAAAGGGGCAATAGAGAAAAACAAGACAAACAACCGTTCACTTACACCTTAGAGTCACCAATCAGCCTAACATGCATGTTTTTGGTCTGTGGGAGGAAACTGGAGTACCCGGAGAAAACCTGAAGAGAACATGGAAAATCCATCCAGAAAGGCCCCAGGACCAGTATTTGACCTGGCGACCTTCTCGCTGCGAGGCAACAGCTCTAACAACTGATCCACCGTGCCGCTGCACTTTAAAATCATTGTTAAGAAAAGTCCAGGTTGCCACGGAAACAAAAATGCAATGGGGCCTTGGTTTTCTTTCCCGCATTTTTAAAAACTAGCATTTTTTTCTTCTTTCAGCTGCTCCCTTCTTCAAGGATCACCACAACAAACTAAGTCACACGAAGACTTGGTAATTATTACTTTTACACCGGATGCCCTTCCTGATGTATCCACAGACCATCGAGCTACCACAGCCCTCTGCGTGGAGCAAAGAGCTGATATCTAGGATGCTCAGGGGAGCAGATGGTGGGGGTTAAGTGCCTTGCTCAAGGGGCCAGAGTGCAGCAAATGAGGGTGGAGACAGGTGTGAGTGTTTCACTTTTCCCATCCACATTTTGATTTTATCTGTACCGGGAGTTGAATCTGCGATATTCCCATCACAAGCCCACCTTTTGAAAACTAGCATACAATCTGTTTTTGCTTCACCATTTAGGATATTTCTGTGAACTACTGACAGATTTTTTACACAACTACCTTAATTCAGGGAGTAGGATTGTGGAAAAACTTAATGACATGTTAAGGAAGCCAAATCAATCACTGTCTTTAAGAAACTGGTTAAAGTTGAATTCTTAAACAAATATAAATGAATGTATTTTAATGAGTAATATATACAATTGAAAGTTGAATGAGTTATTTACTTATTTTACTATTTATAGAAACATGTTTTTGAATTCTTATTAGATAAATAAGGAGCAGATTTAATGATATTTTCTTCATCTGCTACCTTTCATTTTATATTTTATATATATTTTTTCTTTTCCAATTACATATATGTTAATTGTTGTATTTCATTATTGTAAAATGAATAAAATAAAAATAAATAAAAAAATTAATAGACTAACTCGACTATATGATAAAATAGAAATGGGCCAAAATGTGTAAATCTCTAAAAACATTTGGGGGTATTTCTAATTTCTTGCACTTAAAAAAGGAAACTTAAACAAAATTGTTTCTAGAATAGAATAGAATAGACTATATCTTTATTGGCATATTTGCACCAAGGTACAAAGTTTTGCAATTGGCGCACGCACGATCCGAAGAGGGACGTACGCACGGAAGCCGCAACAGTAATTAAACCGTGCCGCCAACAATCAGATATGGAAAAAGGAACATACAGTCGGATAATCATTGGTATTCAAAAAAGAATCTATCACATTTTGTCTTAGGACACTCTATGATAAAGTCGAAAAAACTCTACCAGCTTCAGCACGGATAAAGACAAAGACATGTTGCATTTGATGGCAAGCAGGGAGATAGTCCGTGAGTAATCATTTCAGATAAGCACAGTCTGCAGATGGCCTCAGCTCGGCTCCATCTGAATGCACACAGAGACCTCTGGGGGGAGGGGGGGCAGCGACAGTTTTCAACAGCTTTCGACTCCAGGAGAAGTTTCCAGTCAGCCTCTTTTCAAGGTTGCTCTGAGTCCCGATTAGATTAGTTGCTTTATTTATTTTCAGGCCAGGCTACAGTGTACTTTGACTGCAGCCTTGAAGTCCAGGTGCTGTCTAGGTCCAAATCGCCGAATCATGTGAGGTTCCGAGCTACAAATCCCCATCTGTGCCCTGATGAAGCCCGGTCGGCTGTAAACGAGTCCCAAAACGCACTGCAGGTCCGCGGCTGTCCACCACTGCTCCCATCGTGCGATTCAGCTCGTACAACAGCTGGGTCGTTGAGGTCATAGCCCGGATCAAAGAATCTTGTTGAGCAGGAAGTTTCGCCAGCGCGTTGATCGCCGCGGCAGTCTCCCTCAGCTTCCAGTAGCAGAAACCTCCGCCAATGCCAAAAAGCAGAGCAGCTGCCACCAATATTCCAATAATCCACAAATCTTCCACGTCTTCGACAGAAAGAACGGTCAGACACATTAACTTCCACTCGCCCCACGAGTCCATAATGTAGCCCACCGCATGCGTGTCGAGGGGGCACGCCGGTTCTCCTGGTCCGGAGCGCTTTGTGGAAAAAATTTTATCGATAGAGGAAACATCCCACGCAATTAAATCCATTTTCAAATTGGTTCGAGTGAGCGCTGAAGAGTTACAGACAAGACAAAAATGCAAAAGCAGGGAGGAGGAAAACTTTAGGGAGGAGAGGAGCAGAAAGAGAAGCGACCTGCTTTGCCAAGTGCCGGAAGCATTAGTCATTTGTGTCCACAATTTTAGGAAAAAGCTTTTGTTTCAACTGCATTTTTGTTATACTTTGTATTTTCTACAGAATGATAAATGTTCAAGTGTACATGATTTAGTCTAAAGAATGTCCAGTTAGTGTAGCTGGTGGTCTGACTCATGAGTAACTGGAAATACTGAAGGAAAATCCAATAATTCTCAGTCGGGTCCTGGATGATTGAGCATGAACTTTGTTGCACTAAAGGAAAATCTCAGTTTTTGTTCTGCTTCTTCTTTGCACATCTGCAATAATGAGTGTTTCACATGAGATAGTTTGATTCCTTAAATCTGAGAAATGCAGCTCCAGGGCTTCCAATTAATCCTTGTCGTATTCATCGTAGAAAATCCTAGTGTTCTTAGCATTGGCTGAAGAAAAATGGGAGGCGATTACCGGTCCAGAGGCGTCCTTATACGGACCGGGCAGGGTCCCACAACAGGTGGGCGTAGACTAAAAGTCCTCAGTGTTTTGGCGCGAAGCGAGGGATTAACCAAATAAGCGTAGCTTTTAAAGGGCGGAGCTTACACGAAATAAAACTGCGCATCAGTTAACAAATGGCTTGTGGTCCTCACCACCTCCTACAGGCTCTCTAACACAACTAAATGTATTCTGAGTGTATGGCCTAAAGAAATCCAAAAGAAAAACCAACACAAAGTAAACGTTCAACATTTGGTGGAATCAATTTTTTTTTTTATTGATACATGAGAAGATCTCATGAATGAAACATTTTCTTTCTGTGTTATTTAATTTAACACATCTCTCAGTAAAAGTCAAGCAAACAGAGGTTGACTCTTTCAGTCATGCCTTTAAGGTGCAGCACCTCAAGAACTCAGGCACATGTTGACATTTCATTATATTTTAATGGCACTTCATCCATTTTAACACCAAATTCTTGGACTTTTTACCTCTCACAGGAGCTCCCTCCCCAGTTTTTTCCACCACCACCACCACCACCACCATCTTCTTTGTTTCATTTTATTGTGACAGTGCAAGTAATAAAAACTGAAGCAAAAGGCACAAATGGAATGGAGCCAGTTGGTGGCTTTCTATGATGAGGTGCCCATGGCTGTGTGATGGGTCAGATTGGAAATTTAGCCGAGCCACCGGGGAAGGTAATTGTTTTCCAAGGATGGCAAGGGTTACATGAGGGGTGGCGCTAAAAGAAAAAATAGGGAATGATAATGGAAACAGCAAAGGGAGGGTGTAGGTAAGCAACACAGAGCCCCATTCTCTCCTTCTCTTCCACTTCTGTTATTTGCACTCCGTCCCTCCTCCTCCTCCTTATCCTTATCAGATAAGCGGACACCTTCGTTTTAGAACTACCACCAAACATCTCCGTGCATGTTCATGCGTGCGCCTGAGTGTGTACGTTTTTGTTGTTGTGTGTGACAGTTATGGGAGCCCGTCATCGTGCTCGCCCAGATCAATGGAGCACAGTTGCCTAGCAACCTGCTGATGGGGAGGCAGGAGGGAGGAAGAGAACGAGGGAGCGGCATAACATTAGAAACAAGAAGTGGGTGAGATCAGCAGTGAAGAATGCTGTGGTTGGACGACAAGAAAGAGGAGCAGCGACAGAAGAGCTTAGCGTGTCAAATCTGTCTTTGTGTGTACAGTAGGAGTGGGAGGAGGAGGTGGGAGGCCGCAAGTGTAAAGTTAGGTGTGAGCGCACCAATAGTGCACGTCTGCGTGAGTGTGCAGCAGCAGTTGGGAACTGATGACTCGATGTTGATACTATCACGTAAAAATAGAACTTCAAAGTGCTGCCATGGTGACGCCAGCAGCAGTGATTTAATTATCTTTATCTTAAAGAGGAACAAAGTGGTTAAACGCAGTGCGTTGGTATAGGGAGCGGTGGTGGCGATGAACAGCGGGATGCATGAGGGGGGCTGAAGGGTAGAGTGTGAGAAAAAAGAACCTGGAGGGAGATGAATTTGGATGGGAAGAAACGAGGAGAGAGGACACGGCGGATGAGACGAGAGCGAAAGAGAGACGGATGGGAGCGCGTCTTGATGATCAGGTGCTGGTCGCCCTCGTGAGAGATGCTCACATATGCTCCAAATCGTCTGTGGCATTTGCATATCCTCCCTCTCTGCTCACGATGACAGGAGGAACGAGGAGGAGGAGACAAAGGGAGGATGGGGATGTCATTATGAATAAATAAAAAAAAGGGGGGGAGAAATAGCTGCACATCCTTGAGGTATCCTCTGTGACTGAGTTAGAATAACATGTGGCGGCAGAGTGGCTGTTAAACTTTATGGAGGATTGAAAATGGACAATTAGCATCTCAACGATCCCACCGTCACCTGGAACTTTCTCTCCTCTGTTGTCATGGTAACCCTTCTCTCACGGCTCACACTTCCTAATTCACGTTGGCCCCACTCTTTCCAGCGGCCTGCTGAGTGTTGGAGCCCTGCGCCGTGTCTCACACAGACACACAGACGGGGCACTCACTTCACGAGTGTAATCAATACGAACTGAGTTTTGTATGTGTCAAGTCTGGGGCGGTTCTTCATTCAGGGAAATCTTAATGCCGATAATCCTGGATGCGGAGACAGGAGGCCAATTTTCAGGAGGCCTCCTGTCTCACTGTTTGAACAGAAGGGAATGTCAGCTATCGTTTAACTCCTTCGGTTTGATTCGGACCAAAATCCAGTCGTGTTTTAGAAGAAGTGGTGGTGGAGGGTTGAGGAGAGTACAGCCAATAAAGTAGCCAGAAGGCCGGAACTCAGAACTTTAATAAAGCGTCACTCGCTGCCTTTCATGCCAGTGTTTTACATTACCTTGTGTCGAAAAAAAGAAAGAAAAAAAAGACTGCAGGTATTTTGGTCAAACCTTAAAAATAACATCATGCTCGGTCACACATACTGTAAATTTGTGAGTTGTGCATGACTCTCATCGGCTACCACACCTAATTTTAGCTCATTACCTGTAAAAGTGGCTGAGTTGTCAGTCGTAGATATAATGCACATCCATTTACGACTTTTTAAAACGTTTCATTAAAGAAGTTACTTGTGAGATGGGGGAACAGTGTGCTGGGACTACTCTGACTGATGAAGCCCTCTGGAGTGAGGGTGAAACGTTTCTACTAAAAAGAAACTGTCCAGATGACCTGATTGAGATTTATCGGATTTGATACCTGGATTATTGAGCATGAACTTTCTTGTCTTGAACCACTTTGGCTGTGGCTGCCTGCCTGGGAGGAGTCGACGAGGGAAAGGACGGCCTCCAGAAACCATCTTGGCTCCAGCAAACTGGTTGGTCCACTTAAAGTTTAGCTCACCCCACCGTCCGGAGATAGCCCCGCCCCAGCACAGGATTTGAAAAATGCAGAAAAATGGGAGTGTCACCAGACACCGCCTAAAGGAGGGAGAGGCGGGTGTGGGGTGAGCGAGGAGGTGTGGCCAGGACGAGAGACCGTCATTGTTTCTGAATGTTAAAATTACATAGTAATACACCACTTAAAACAAGCAACAACAAAGAATAAATACGTAGATGTATTTATCTATTCCACCCGATCTATCCAAAACAAAAGGCTTAAAAAAAAATGAAAATAATACCATAAGGTTCTCCGTGACCGGGGATCAAACCTGGGTCGTCCGGATCACAAACCTGTACCTCCACCACTGCCCCAACCAGGCATTCAGGCATCACTGTCCATCGCACAATAAGAACACAAATACAGCCAAACAGTTTTGATGAAGTGGAAGGTAGTCTTGGAATAATAGGTTGAAATACACAAATAACTAGTGCCATTCCAAAAACTATAATATGCTCTGTTGCAGTACGTTTCTGGAGTGAAATGTACCACTTCCATATAAGGTATGAACTGCAGCGCGGACCTTCTCATCTCCGCAGGGGATTGGCTCTGCTTGAACCACTTTCGTGACGAAAGCGTGCGAAAATACGTCACAGTGCGAATCGTAGACAAATAAGGAAATTAGGGTGCAATACCACAGTTCAACCCATAGGACTACCGTAAACACGTTTTTAGACCAAATATTGCCGATTTAGACATACGCACAAATATCTGAAAATTAACACAGACATAGTGCTGTGAAACATTTAGAACACATTCTAAGGAGTTTATCAGCTAAAAAAAGTTATTTCTGAGTTTAGTTCCTCTTTAAGTTGTTTACGGCTTGGTGGGGGAACAGTGTGCTGGAACTACTCAGACTGATGAAGTCCTCTGGAGTGAGTGTGAAACGTTTCTACTAAAAAGAAACTGTCCAGATGACCTGATTGAGAATTATCGGACTTGTGAGATATTGTGTTAATGGTAAAGGCAAGCAAACACACACGCACACACACTTCGGCAAATGATTAATGCTCCGCCTTTTGTGGAGGAGGATGATGACAACAACACAAGAATATGACCGTTTATAATTCTGGTGTGTGGCAGAACCCATGTGTAGGCAGGACTCGGAGAACTCAGGATCTAAAGTAGAAATACACAGCAGTCCATAGTTACTTCATGGTTCGTTTGCCGCGGACTCGCTCTATCGCAGTTTTTCAAAACAAGATTGGACATGAGGCACAACTGGCTGATTGATGGATGAGCCGCACGATCAGCATGGAAGTTTTATTTAAAGAGGAACTAAACCCCGGTCTAAAAACGTGTTTACGGTAACACCTATGGGTTGAACAGAGGAATTGCACCTTAATTTTCTTATTGGTCAAGGACGTTCACTCTGACGTGTCTTGTACACTCTGACGTCACGGAAGTGGTTCAAGCAGAGCCAATCCCCTGCAGAGATGAGAAGGTCCTGCAGCAGTCCATACCTTATATGGAAGTGCCACATTTCACTCCTGACAAGCGGTTTTCTTTCTTTTATTTTTTCATTTTTTAAGTCTTTGGTTTTGGATGAAATGGGTGGAATAGATAAATACATCTACATGTTTATCCTTTGTTGTTGCTTGGTGTATGTTGTTGGCTAGAGGTTTAATTTGTTTTAGGTTGTTGCTGGTGGAGGCGTGAACAAAAGCACAACTCTACCTCCTCCCCTCCTTGTCTCTCGACACGCCCATTTTGAGGGTGATTTTGAATCTGCTTAGGGGGAGGAGTTACCATCTCAACCTGTGTTTAGTTCCTCTTTCAAATTAATTATCTTTAAATATTTAGCACCTGCTGCACATTTATGCAGGCCTTACTGCAGGTTAAACTTCCTGCTGCAGCTGATCAGCTGTTCATTGTGTAGAGCGGAGAAGTGGGCGTGGCCAAGAGCTCTTGCAGGTGGCAAAGAGCAGACGAGGCAGGGAATTAAAATCATGACACGCTGTGCTCTTTTAGAGCGTTGAGTTGAGAAACATCGTTTATAATATTG
>JBBPBX010011799.1:8743-22189 GCA_038048925.1 Garcialebias charrua
ATTTCCAACAGTTATTTGTCTGCAACAGCACAGTTACCCTTTCAATTTGTAGTCATTCAGATAAAAGATGCAACTGCTGACGAGGTCTGTGATGGAATTTGAGTTGTGCTTTTTCCCCCATTCTAATGCAAAGAACAAAGCAAAATCAAGAATATGTACACACAAACTAAGTAAAAACTACTGGTCAATGTTTCCCCTAAATAACTTGCCATAGCGGGGCTCTCATCTCGCCGCGTGTTGTTTGTACTGACAGTTTTCAAGTGGGGGGTGGGGTTCAGCATGTGGGTTCAGCACGAGGGAAGAGGCTGCCTTTAGCTTTTTCGCTTGTGTACCTGTATTGCGAGCCACAAGTTTAGTGTTACGTCAGTGCTGACAGGTGGATGGGGGTGGGGTCAGTAGATTGGGCGCTTGGTTCTGTTGACGGGGCAGGGTGCCCCACTTCTATAATGGTATTGGTAGGGGAAACACTGCCTTAAAATAAAATAAACTTTTACCATGGAAGGTTTATTTTAGAGATGCACCAATCCAATACAATATCAGGATTGGTACCGATATCGGGAAGAAAAAAAATCTTCTGGATCGGGTACCGGTGACAATGTGACCGATCCATGACTGGTCAGATCTATTCACTCTAATTCTATACTTTGTGCTCTGAATGACGTCACACACTAGCGAACAGACTGAACAAATTAAAGTTGTGTTGTAGTTACATGTTTGACCAAACTTGTGAAACTCTTGGTGTGTTTAAGTGTGCTGTTCTGGTGCAGTTTTCAGTAAATTTGTAATTCAGTACATTCATGTCTGTGTTTTAAAAAATGTGTTAAGTTAATTCAGCGCTGGGTTTGTAAGCTCCATCATCCAGGTAGACAACAAAAATGGCTAAATCATGTCATCTGGACCTGTTTCGGGTCCAGATGACATGATTTAGCCATTTTTGTTAATTCAGCACTGCTTTTCTGTATCAGATCGGCATCGGATCGGTCTCACTCGAGACCAAATCACAGGTATCGGAAGTGGAAAAAAAGTGGATCGGTGCATCCCTAGTTAATTTGGTATACAGGGAATAGGTTCAAGTAAAAATAAATAAAACAGATGTTAGAAAAACCTGATTCTAAAACAATCACGTGTAGATTTCATCAAATCTAATAACATAAAGCTTTGGAGGAACAGTCAGAATTCAGAATGTCAACACATTACAAGTACACAAAACTCCCAATGCTTACTCTGCCTTGGTTCTGATCCTAGTCTTGTTCTAGCATTTACAGAACCAAACTCAGAAAGCTACTATAAAGAACAGTCTCACAAAAGAAAACATCCTCAAGGTTCCTTACAGCGGAGGAGGGGAATGATTAGCATCTAGCCAGCTGTTACTGAACCATCATTCTACAAACAGTGATACCAAAGCATTATAATAACAAACCATTCAGATCAAATGACACAGAATGAGATAAGAAGGCTCACACATTAGAATCATTAATGAAGTATCACACATACATGTTTCCCCTGACAAAAGCATAAACAGCATTCAGAATACACAATCTACAGATGTGAACAGTAACTGTGGTAACGGATCACAAACCTCCACACCTCATATTATTTAACAACAAACCTGAGAACTGAACACTTCAGTTCTGTGTGAACTCTTGTGTGTCTTTAATAGGTCATGGGACAAATCCTGTACTGGGTTTTTGAGTTTGTGGCAACTCACTGGGGGCAAGCAAACTCCACTTGAGTTAGGTGCAGGATGGTGTCAGGTAATTTTAGCTTCATGTAGAAAAGTAGCCTAATACTACAGTAAAGCTGGTTTAACCTGGACAGTTCTGACATTGTTTCATCCATATTTTGAAGTTAATGCATGATGTAAACATTATTCAGCTTACAGGAATGACATTGTAGTAATTGTAGGGGAAGGCTTGGTTTGATTACCCATTAACAGATGTTCATGCTAATTGTAATGTTGGCTGGCCTCACCCCACAAAATATATTTTTACGTGAGTTACTGTTGCAAACTTAATCCTCCTCTCTTGAAGACAAAGAATCTGGTAATTTAAATACAATTCTGTTGTTTATTTTCAGTTTGAATGATGACAATATGAAAATTATGGCAAATATGAAATATGGATGAGTAACAAACAGTATTATTTCAGAAAGTGAACAACGTAATTAAAAGAGACTTTGAGAAGGAGTAGATTAAATTTGGACTAAGGTTTTTAATTCTAATGTTAAAATTTAGGTAAGTTTATCTCAGATTTGTGAATTAAATCATGTAAACAAAGTTGACACTTGTTGGTTTGTCAACAAAGGAAGATGTCTCATCCTACCAGGGAGTTGCATCCATTTTTCTCATTACTACAACAGATGTGATGAGGCCGGAGATTAAAGTTGTCACTGGAAAAAGGATGTTTTCTTTCAGAACTACGTCTCCTTCAGCAGCGTGCACCATGCTTCAGGTTGTTTGAGCATTTTAGGACTTCTGGGTTGACTCAGAGCCAACTCTCTACCAGGACAACTTCTTCATCATGGCTGCTTCTCCTGATAGTTCTCCTCCCAGCAACTTTCAGCAACTGTTTTACCATCTGCTCAGCTCAGCTGCTCCAAAACAAACTGACTTTGGTGTACTGCCCATTCGGGACTGAGAAGTTGTGTCCCTAATCTTTACAGTGGGTGTACCCCGACTGTATAATTAATGTAATTATAATACCCTGATGCATGCTCAATAATCCAGGTAGAAAAATATAAAAAAGCTAAGTCTGGTCCTTTGGACATTCAAAAAACAAAACAAAACAAAGCAAAAAAATTGTAGAAACGTTTCGTCTTTCATCTGAAAGACTTCCTCAGTCTGAGATGCTGTATTCAGTTCAGTCTTATAAATGGCACCCTCTCACAGTGGATCAACCAGTTTGCTGATGACAGCCGAAACCAGCTGCTCACATCATCAAGGACTCCAGCCAGCCATCAGGTGAAAAGAAGAAACCCAGAACCAGAACAGTGGTCATTCCGGATGTTGTGGGAGTTTCAGAGACATTGAGACGTTTATTTTCTAAACACAATGTTCCAGTGGCTTTTAAACCCCAAAATACATTATGGCAAAGACTGGTTCATCCCAAGATCCAGTCCCCTGGCACAAACAGAGTAATATTGTGTATGTTGTTCAGTGTCAGGAGGGCTGTGGGCCCCTACCTGTCCCAGCGCGCAGCCAGCAAGCATCCGCATGTTCTCATTCAAAGCGATGCAGGACTGTTTTATATGTGACACAAATGTATTAAATTCCCCTTCTTAATCCCTTATCTGGAGTTTTCTTTTGTTTTTTTGCCAAAAGTCAAGTGATCGCTCCCTCCTCCTCCTCCTCTCCCTCCGCTGAGTGCAATGAATGAGGAAATGACTGAGGTTGTCACGAGAGAATTAAACTTGGGTTTTACGTTGCTGCCCGAGACCCTGCAGATTTTCTGGTCTTCTGGTGTGCTGGACCAACGCTCCATGGTTTTATTTTATTTTTTAGAACGTTTTATTAACATATAAACACAGAATATGCAGCGGCAGCGAGAGGCGTGTGGAGGAGGCGCAGCAGGAGGCGGAGCTGATCTCAAGTTCAGCAGAGCACGGCGAAACAGAGGCATATATGGCTCTGAGGGGGAGGGAGCAGAATGCTTTCCCTGTTCAAAATTTTTCTAAGATCCAATGGTTTTGTTCCTCAGCAGAGGCCATGCCTCCAGCAAGAATCGGTTCTCTATAACAGAAAGTCCAGACCCTAGTACGAAGCGAAGGACAAGGGTCTGGTTTTAACCAGGCTAGTTCTCTCCACAAATTACACAACCACTGAACCAGTATTTTTGAACCAAATCTATAGTTCAAATTATGATCTAAGATTTAATTAGTTTGTTTTTAGAGTCTTTTTGAGAAACTAGGAGCAAATCATAGATTGGGAAATTGTTACATAATATTTCTGAAAAAATCAACACAAAGTTTATTTGGGTGTTAAGATACCAGTTGCATCTCATGGCCTTGAAATATATTTCTATCAGTATTACATTACACCCATTATGTTCTATTATTTGTATTCACTTAATTCTGCCTTATAATGTGAAATGTGATACAAGGCAGAACGTTTTTCTCTCGGGCTTTGTTTTCACTAGGGAACAGTTACACGCCTGCACAATTCAACAGACCCAACATTTGATGTTTACATTGAAGCTAATAGTTTATTGGCAGAAAGGAGGGTCACGTGGTAGTGTAGGTGGTCCCAGGGCGGTCCCGAAGCAGTCCAAGGCGGTTCCAGGTTCCAGGAGGCGGTGACGACATCCGGGGTTTTATAACCGTGGCCCTGCCTTTGAAGATGTGTGTGTGGACTGTGCTCGGAGTCAGGTCTGTTGTTGCTGTAAGGTTTATTCTTATTATGTACAATAAACCTGCATAAACTTGCACATTCGTTTCAGAGCTTCCTTCAACCTTTTGAATTCGTAACAATTTGGTGACCATCGACGTGGGAGGTTGTGAAGGGAGACGATTTGGAGGGTTTCCCCCCACCGAGAGGGACGAGCATGCGCGCAGTCAACAACCGGTACCTTCACAGAGTAGGTGAGCAGAGCTCCTCTTATCACAAAATATCTACGTTTGGACACACTAAATTATTTGTTGACAGAGGGCTGTTTGTCTCCGGGTGGGCCAATGGTTTATTGTGTTAGCAGCTAAAAGTTAAAAAAAACGTGAACTACTGTTGGTATTTCATTTGAATGTGCATTTTTTTTGCGGTTTTCGTACATGTAAGTAAAGTGAAAAGCATATAGAGTCCACACACACATACACACACACAGGGATAGTATATGAGTGCCTAAGTTTGCTTTTTTCCCCCTCTATGAGCTCCGGCCTGTCGGCTGGGAGACACTTTCTTTTTCTTTTGGACTCCGGGAGGCTGTGGGGTCGAGGCCGGTCGTGTACTCCGGGACTTTGCTCGCCGTAGAGTTAACAAAGGCTTTCATCCGGCACACGGTTTCGCCGTAAAAGAGTGGGTTGCCGCTCCGGGTTCACAGGTTGCCGTGCATGTGATTAAGTTCACAACCGGGACCTGTGATCGCTGTTAGAGTCACATTTTTCCTCCCCTTCCCAGTTGAAGTTAATTACCGTATTTTCCGGTGTATAGGTCGCAAACTTTTTATTTTTATTTTCAATTATTATTTTTTTTACTTTCTTTTGTTTCTTTTTTCTTTTTTTTTCCCTTTCTCTTAGACACTTGTGACCTGTACTCCGGAAAGTGCTGTATACACGCAAACAAAGGCAACAGGGTCAGATTTTTTATTTTCATATATTGTTTTGTGGGTTGGTGGATGCAGAGGGCTGGCTGGAACCTGCACATGCAGCTGTCACACGGCCAGCCTCCCCCACTGATTTACTGTGGTTCCTACAGATAAGGCTCCCCTCCTCCCAGTCAGTACCAGGATGGAGACATCTCCTCCCCTCCTCCCTTCCCCCTCCCTCCTCCCCTGCCACAGATGGCCTCTGAAAGTTCTGGTCCAGGGACCGGCTCAGAGCTGCTGTTTGTTCCGTTAGTTTTGTTCAGTGCTGCTGTTAAAAAGACACCGGAGTGCAGTTGTTAGTTAATTGACAGTTAACAGTTTGGCTATTAGACAGTTTATTTTTATTTTTGTTGCTATGACTGTTGGTGCTATTTTATGAATAAATAGAGAACATAAGCACATAACTGGACAAGGGACAGTTTTTCATCTTTTGCTGCAGGACACACGCTGACCTCTGCAGTTACACAACACTTCTGTGTGGTGACTTGTTGCGACTGTGGACGGACATTCCAGACTTTTGTGAATTTAGGCACTATAGATTACTTAGACTCTCAGGAGACGTCCTGCACTTTGTTTGTGAAGTTACGCAAGGGGTTTTGTGCCTATATTTTTGTTTTTGTTGGTTATTTTCAGGTTTGAAGGCACATTTCAGATTTTTATAGGTGAGGTTCATATGAACGTGTTGGCAAATGCTATCTTACCTGCTGCAGGTAGCTTTTTGCATTGCCTAAAGGATTACATGCAGGGTTAATTTGATACAGCGTCACTGCTGTATTTCGTTCACCCATTACAATTGCGTTTCCAGTTCTTATCTGATTCAGCCAGGACATATTTCACATATATGTTAAGGATCACATTCATGGGGACTTTAGTGGTTTATTATTTATTTTATTTATTTTTTATATATATGTGTATTTCTTTCCTCTTGAGTGGACTGCAGCTTGTTTGTTCTGCAGGAGCATTCTGCCTTGGCCTTCTGACCTGCTCGACAGAGTCTGGAAGGGAGTCTTCACACAGCTGACATACTGCAGGGGGTGACTTTATTTAGGAGTTTTCTGAGGTTTCAGCTTGGCATCTAATCAGTGGATGCTGCAGGTGTTCCATGACGACATTTGGTTAGCAGTTACTTGGTAGTGGATTTCACTTATACACAGATATGCAGCTCTCAATTTACAATTTTATTCCTCACCCTACAACATTCGCATTGCTCAGTACACTCGTGCTTTACATACACCTAGGTTCCCTCAACCATAGCATGGACTACATGTAGTTGCATCGTGACTCTCTGGTTTTGAACGCCATTCTTGGACAGTTCACATTTTGTGCTGTCATTGAAGCTAGGTTTTGCTGACAACTCCTGTTGGCGCCTGCACTGGACTGCACTGAACTGCCGAATTGCGTTGTGTTCAGCTGAGCTGCAAGCTGACACCGCCTGCACTGGACTGAAATGCACTGGACTGCCGAAATGCATCATGTTCAGCTAATAGCTGCAGGCTGACATGGCTCATACCTGAACTGTTACACGTTGTCCACGTGGAGTTTTGCACATCTGCGCCAACTTCAACTCAAGTCTATGAACTATGGTCTGCACCCACTGCTGAACTCTTGACATCTCCAGGATGGGGGCTGGAGAACGTCATGACAAGTGATAGTCAAGCTGGGAAACGTCACTACCAAACATAGCAGCCTGGCTGATGTGTCAGCTGACCATGTGATCTTCAGGTGGTGATTCAATAACTTCAGTTTTTCATGATCAGTACTATTTTTGCTATGGTAGAACCTCACGCACGCTCATTACTCATACATACATGTACAGATCTCACTGACACGTGACCTGCACAGCCACACTTCTCATGGATTGTTGGATTACCATACACATTTTTGTTTTATCCTTCATGTACTCGCGTTAGAGCAGTACAGTTTGGTTCTATTTTCTCCATCATGTTCGGTATGGGCACCTGTTGCGTTCCTTTTTGGATGGGTGTTTGTCTTTTTCTTTTCTTTTTCCTCACCTTTTTGACAGGCATAGGTAGGGGGTTGGATGACATGATGCAGAGAAGGAAGGTAAATGTTTTCTTTGTCCTAAAGGCCGAGTGGAAGGGCAGCAAGGCTCGCGGTATTGGAGCAAGGTTCAAACTCTCTTACCATGGTGTGGATAGAAGGAGAAATAGAGTAGAGGTTGTGTTGAAGGAGGAGTTGGCATAGGATGTAGTGGTGGTGAAGAATGTGTCAGATTGCTATGTAAGAGTTCACGGTAGCTTTGCTGCCATCTGGTGGTGTGTCTTATGGTAGAAGTAGTAAGTCTGATGCTAAATGGTTGGGTTCGGATGTTTTGAGTTTTTATTTTTTCTTTCTTGTAGTATTTCCATCTGCAGTACAGATGACGTTCGTGTTATGAGCATTCCATTATTTTCTTTGTAACAGGATGTTTTTTGATTGCCTCCTGTTTCAAAAGGGGATGACAAATAAGGAACATATAGTTAAACACACCATTTCAAATAACTAATTAGATCAACGTTTTAACTCTTCATACAGTGATGAGAGCTGGAAACAGTTATACATTTGATAAAGTTATAAAAGATCATTTTAATAAGTGCCTAAAAACAGGTTGTTGGATAGTAGTTGCTCAACAAGATTCTGTTGAACCCACCTCTTGATCTGAACGTTTGGGGTAATTTATATAGATTTAGTGCTGACTTTTTCTTATTTTTTCATTTACAGGTCAAATCTGGACTTCTGATGATCGTGAAGGAACACGCAAAATAAAATTGTGAATAATTTATATTTGAAAAGGGGAAATGCACTTTACAATCACATGTTTCCACAGCTGTGATGGACAAGCAGAGAAACCCTACCATAACTGAGTTTACATTCCTCCCCTTTTCAGCAGATTAATTAATGTTGAATGAATGCTTAAAGCTCCACTGACATGATTTTTTAACTTTTCAAAAAATGGCACAACATATATAAATATTAAGATTGACCTCTGACCGTTTTTGGGAAAATAATGTTAAATGAATGAAAATTCCTCTCTAAAATTGTTTAAAATTAGCGCCGTTTTTTTAGACGGAAATTTCGGGTTTTCCGGTCACGTGTTTGTGACGTCAGATAAAGGAATTCCCTCCAACCGCACATTGAATACAATGGACAAATATATAAACGCATCCGTCGAATTTAGCCATCTAAAACTGTAGATATTAGCGATTTAGCTCCAGTTCGTGAAGCAGAAGTTATTTTGAGTGATAAAAAACAAGGAGCAATGTTTCATTTCTCCGTGTTGCTTGTTGTTATTTCAGGAAATGTTGCACATTCATGAATTGAGCACCAGATGGCAGCAAAGCTACCGTGAACTCTTACAGAGCTCTGTAATGGAGAAATATCTAAACGTATCCGTCGAATTTAGCCATTTAAAACATCAGATATTAGCGATTTAGCTCCAGTTCGTGAAGCAGAAGTTATTTTGAGTGATAAAACACAAGGAGCAATGTTTCATTTCTCCGTGTTGGTTGTTTTTATTTCAGGAAATGTTGCACATTCATGAAGTGAGCCCTTGGCTGCCATCTGGTGCTCACTTCATGAATGTGCAACATTTCCTGAAATAAAAACAACCAACACGGAGAAATGAAACATTGCTCCTTGTTTTTTATCACTCAAAATAACTTCTGCTTCACGAACTGGAGCTAAATCGCTAATATCTGATGTTTTAGATGGCTAAATTCGACGGATACGTTTAGATATTTCTCCATTACAGAGCTCTGTAAGAGTTCACGGTAGCTTTGCTGCCATCTGGTGCTCAATTCATGAATGTGCAACATTTCCTGAAATAACAACAAGCAACACGGAGAAATGAAACATTGCTCCTTGTTTTTTATCACTCAAAATAACTTCTGCTTCACGAACTGGAGCTAAATCGCTAATATCTACAGTTTTAGATGGCTAAATTCGACGGATGCGTTTATATATTTGTCCATTGTATTCAATGTGCGGTTGGAGGGAATTCCTTTATCTGACGTCACAAACACGTGACCGGAAAACCCGAAATTTCCGTCTAAAAAAACGGCGCTAATTTTAAACAATTTTAGAGAGGAATTTTCATTCATTTAACATTATTTTCCCAAAAACGGTCAGAGGTCAATCTTAATATTTATATATGTTGTGCCATTTTTTGAAAAGTTAAAAAATCATGTCAGTGGAGCTTTAATGTTGCAGTGTAAACAATGATGGGAAGATCTATTTCCCTGCACATGTGATCACCGTGTTTATTCAACAGGTGGAACATGCAGCAGAGCAGAACTAATCACATTAACTAACAAACTAACCAACTAATCACTAATATATGCCAAGATTTTCTCACTATTTGTTGAAACCTCTCAATTGTTGTTTACACCGTATGTTGAAGTTACATATGGTTATTCTTACACCTGTGAAGAATGACTGTGAGTTTGATCCAGGAGGTCCAGAAAGGATTGAAGGTTGTTGAGATGAATGAGTCAGACAGAATGTGAATGTTACAGACAGATTAATGTGACTATATATGTGTTTGTGCCTGGTGAATGTGCAGTACAATAGTTGTGTATTGATAGATTTTTGTGTATTGATAGATTTTTGAGAAAGGTGTACAGGGTTTTCACTACTTTTCTATAGGTATAATTTAGTTTTATCAATTTTGATTCTTAGATCTGAACGATAATTAGAAATGTTTTAGAGGATACATTTTAGCTGCACCTTTGTTAAGAAGTATCAGAGTAGCCTAGCGGTGAATTTTACTGATAGGAAATGTTTGTGGTAGAACATTCTGGTACAGAGAATAATATATATATATATATATATATATATATATATATATATATATATATATATATATATATATATATATATATATATAGGAAATGGATGTGAATAAGATAATTGAGTTTGACAGGTTATGGAAGGATTTTTGTGTTTTCTGTTCTGATCAGATTAATCATAGATTTAGTGTTAATTTTCTGAATGTGGTCTTAGCCCTTATCACAGACATCTCTGAATAAGAGCAGTTGAGCTTTTCTCAGATATCGGATTAGTTAACAGAGTAGTGTAGGGCTTTTCCCCTTACAGGTGTCTATGATGAAGAAGATGAAGAGGCCTAAGCCATAGTTCATATTCTTTGCTAAGGTTAACACATACCAGAAATGCACATACTGGAGCAGAGTATATGCAATGTTTTGAAGTTGTTAAGAGTTGATAAATCAAATTTGGGGAAATTTAAGGGTTTTTGAGAAAGTATTGAATTTATAAAGTCAAATTATAGTCTAGTTGTTTTTTTTATTTGAACGCCTTTTTAAAGGTATTGAATTTAACTTCATTATTCCTGCATATACCCTGTAGAGGCATGTTTTGTGAGGGACAGTCCGCACGGTTCTTACTTGTTTTATTTTTTGTTTGTTTTTGCATCTATTTTTGTCTTGTTTGTTTTTGTCTGTTTTAGTCTTGTTCATTGTTTTTGTTTGTTTCGTCTTGTTTCTATTTGTTTGTTACATTTGTTTTATTCTTTGTTTTTGTCGGTTTTATTCTTTATTTGTTTGTTTTGTTCTTATTCTGTTTCTTCTTGTTCTTTGTTGTTGGTTGTTTTCTTTGTTTGTACTTTCTTACCTTTACTTTTATTAGTTATTACCATGTAGTATTAATGATTATTTTTATATAAGGTGGTTTTATATTCTGGATGGGTAACTTAGATGTAATATTGCTGTGGGTGGGAATGTTAGAGATTTCCAATGTGTATCCAGTTTTTAATTGCATTCTCACATAGAACATATAGGATTTTGTTGACATGTTTGTCATGTCAAAAAGGGAATTGAAATATATTTCTATCAGTATTACATTACACCCATTATGTTCTATTATTTGTATTCACTTAATTCTGCCTTATACAGGTATTCCCCGATTTACGAGCGAGATCCGTCACTAGGGGGCGCTCGTAAACCGGAAATCTCGTAATTTGGAACGGCCGCCATTTCCTTCGTAAACCCGGAAGTCCGCTCGTAAATTGGAACGGTTTTCGCCAGCGCACCTAAAAACACTCTATTTTCATCTAAAAACTACTTTTGAGTGCATAAAAATGATCGGAAACGTGTGTTTATATGCTTAACTTGCTAACTGTAGTGAAAAAACACATGAAAACTCAGTATTTTTTTCGTTTTTTCCAAAAATTCGCAGCTCGTAAGTCTGGGACCTCGCAGATCAGAGCGCTCGTAATTTGGGGACTACCTGTAATGTGAAATGTGATACAAGGCAGAACGTTTTTCTCTCGGGCTTTGTTTTCACTAGGGAACAGTTACATGCCTGCACAATTCAACAGACCCAACATTTGATGTTTACATTGAAGCTGATAGTCTATTGGCAGAAAGGAGGGTCACATGGTAGTGTAGGTGGTCCCAGGGCGGTCCCGAAGCAGTCCCAGGCGGTTCCAGATTCCAGGAGGCGGTGACGACATCCGGGGTTTTATAACTGTGGCCCTGCCTTTGAAGATGTGTGTGTGGACTGTGCTCTGAGTCAGGTCTGTTGTTGCTGTAAGGTTTATTCTTATTATGTACAATAAACCTGCATAAACTTGCACATTCGTTTCAGAGCTTCCTTCAACCTTTTGAATTCGTAACAGCCTATAATAATTATTTTAATATTTTCAGTCAGAAAGTTTTCATTCCTGTGTGGACCCTCATGTGTGAGTTTAAATTTGTCTTCTGACTAAATCTTTGGCCACAAAGTTCACAAGGAAATGGCTTGTCTCCTGTGTGGACTCTCATGTGAGAGTTTAAACTTGTCTTGTGACTAAATCTTTGTACACAAAATTCACAAGGAAACGGCTTTTCTCCTGTGTGGACTCTCATGTGCGAGTTTAAACTGTCCTTCCGACTAAATCTTTGTCCACAAACTTCACAAGGAAACGGCTTGTCTCCTGTGTGGACTCTCATGTGTGAGTTTAAACTGTCCTTCCGACTAAATCTTTGTCCACAAAGTTCACAAGGAAATGGCTTTTCTCCGGTGTGGACTCTCATGTGTGTGTTTAAATATGCCTTTTCACTAAATCTTTGTCCACAAAGTTCACAAGGAAATGGCTTGTCTCCTGTGTGGACTCTCATGTGTGAGTTTAACCTTGTCTTTCGACTAAATCTTTGTCCACAAAGATCACAAGGAAACGGCTTGTCTCCTGTGTGGACTCTCACGTGTGTGTTTAAACCTGCCTTCTGACTAAATCTTTGTCCACAAAGTTCACAAGGAAACGGCTTGTCTCCTGTGTGGACTCTCATGTGTGAGTTTAAACTGTCCTTCCGACTAAATCTTTGTCCACAAAGTTCACAAGGAAATGGCTTTTCTCCGGTGTGGACTTTCATGTGTGTGTTTAAATATGCCTTTTCACTAAATATTTGTCCACAAAGATCACAAGGAAACAACTTGTCTCCTGTGTGGACTCTCATGTGTTGGTTTAAATTTGATTTGGAAGTAAATCTTTTACCACAGCCATCACAGCTTGATTTTGGTCTTGCCTGGACTTTCCTGCATGACTCTACATTTTTCTTCTTTACAACACATTTCTTATTAAGCCGACCGCTTGAAGACGTCACCCCTGAATGACTTGCCATGTGTCTTTGAAGAGTCCGGTTACTGACATACTGCTTACCACACTCAGAGCAGCTCAAAGATTTGTTGACAGTTTTTACTTCTGATTCAGGAGCCCTGCTCTCCTTCCAGTCTTTCTTACTGTCTTCATGTTCTGATTCAGAGTCTGATGAGTTCTTTAGCAGAGAGTCAAGACTGGTCATTTCACCAACCTCTTCATCGTACTCATTAACATCAGTCTGTTAAGAGCTTGAACTGCCTTTGTGAGTCTTTAAATCTGGATTCCTGCCTGGTAAGTTTTTTTAATCCTTCACACTCTTTAAAGAAACTTTAGTGACCAAAAACTTGATATCGGTCTCCTCCATATTGAGATGGTCTCCCACTAGACTGGTCTAAGGGTCTTTTCTTCCACTTTATGATAAGAGGTTCTGAGTCCTGCTGGTCCACATCAGGCCTTCAGTCTTGAGGAGCTTCTTCTTTCAATCAGCTCTAAACAGAGGCAGGAACCACTGAAACACATGAACATTAATTACTTCAACACACACACACACACACACACACA
>JBBPBX010011799.1:22274-55252 GCA_038048925.1 Garcialebias charrua
CACACACACACACACACACACACACACACACAAAATTACCCTCACAATCACCATCTTCTTTCTACATATACATTAATACCAATATATTCCTACAAAAGAACAATTTTAAAGGCAGAAAGAAAAAAAATGTTATTTTATTCTGAACAAAGGAGCACCTATGACAAAAGTTATTTTTAACATCATCCTTTTGAATTTAACAAAGTTAAGTAACAGCGAAATCACCCTTTCAGTATCAACCTTTAGGAGTTTTACCGCTGAGAATAAACTTGCTCATTATGAAGGTTGCTGTTATAAATGACAATTTATAAACTTTATTGTTGCTAAAAATACTTGAACATTAAAAAACCATATGATTGGTAATAATACAGGCAAACCACCTGTTATTGAGAAGGAGGCATTTGCTGTATATTTCCTAATTATTTTTACACCGGATGTCCTTCCTGATGCAACCACAGACTTCTGTGTGGAACACAGAGCTGCTATCTACGGCTCCCGGAGGAGCAGATGGTGGGGGTTAAAGCGAGGGAGCTCAGTCTGAGGGGGTGCAGCTTTATTTATTCCATTTTTGACAAAGGTCTTACATCTTTTGGGTAAGTGAAAAGGCTCACTTGTTCACTGATGATATTAGAACACCCAAATGCGACACAACGAACCGGCATTTTTAAAATTTTACAAAAAAAAGGCGATCTGGCAGAGAATGAATATGCGTTAATGGCAGACGCAGACTGAAGGTCCTGCTCCCTACGTCACAAATGTTGCATTCGCTTGTAATCAGATTTTTCAGAGAGAAAAGCCGTTTTTAATTTTAAACTCAGTTTGAAAGGAGTTTTCATTAATTTATCATTTTGTTTGCAAAAACGAACATAGTTGAATGATACAATATATATATCTTCTATCATTTCATGCAAATTTGTAAGATGATGTCAGTGGACCTTTAAAGGTGCTATATGTAACTTTTCTAAAAATATATTTTTAACATATTTCTTCACTCTGTCACTATCTCCTGACAGACTGATGTTAGACAGGTAATCTCTGGGAAAAAAAACTAGTCTTCTGGCTTCTCCAGGTTGTAGTGGACATGACCTAGTCCATTTTGATACACCTGTGTACTTTTGAACTGTTCCAGAGATGACCTTTACTGACCTCTCAGTAAAGCAAGACATTTACCACAAAATCATTCCATTAGTTGTAATCTGAGAATATAGTCACCAAAAGAGACTATTTCTATCTTTGATTTTAGGCTGATGTGATCAAAAGAATAACTCTTGCCATTTTCATGATATATGTTATATGCTGTTATTCTTTAAATGTGAAACATCAATGTGTCATTTCTGCAAGTGAAAAGGTGTCAAAGTTCAGCTAAAATGTCAAACTGACTTACACTGAAATTGTTTTTGTCGAGTTTAAGCTAAAACTCTCATCTAGCGTCTGAAAGTCTCTCACTCAGATACTTTTCCTAAACAATTTCCTTCTCTGCGCTGAATTTCACCTTGAATAGTGATAACAAGTGGACCAATGAAAAAGAGACAAGTTTCTCTCCTCTCTAATTCTCTTTTAAGTTCTAACTTTTGCGGAAACGCTTCAGAGTTTGCTGGGAGCTTCAAAAGAGATGTGAACCTTCCCAAAGGGCTGGGGTACGCTTGGTCAAGAGCTAACGACCTTCGTCATCCAGCTGGGACTGATAACTTGCTGTTATGAGCCCACTTCGAATGAGCGTAAGCTCAAAACTTTGTTATTCCTTCCTGGAATAAGTATCTTGAGCCAAAAAGCCACGACTGCCACGGCTTCTGCCGACGAAAGCGAGTATCACCGACACCGACAAGGTAAACACGTGTGGAGTCCAGCTTGGACTTGCGGGACCGACGACTCGTCAGTCCAAAGCTGATCACAGCTCTTTACCAGAACCGAGGCGGACGTCTTAAGGTAAAGGAGCCGCTGTTTGCTTGCTGGAGGTGTGATGATATCTTAGCTGGACGCGTATGGAAGAGTGTCATCTGGTTTCATAAGTGCAAGATAAACTTCCTCTCTTAACCTCCCAATTCTCCTTAAATCTTTCCTCCTCTCCTTTCCCTCAATTCTAAGCTGGAAACTATTTTAAGCTAAAGAGCCCACAGACTAAATATGTTAACATCCAGTATTGAAGTCTGTTGTGTTGAATTTAAGTGTGCTGACGTATTAAATTGAAAGAAAGTGAAATCATATCAATCAAGTGTAATGGTGTTAATTTAGTGATTTATTTTAAATAAATGGTAGTGTCGCCTGGCATACCAACTAAGTTAACGTGTCCATTGTCACTCTATAGCTCTGTTTATTTATCCATCATAAAGATCACAGAAATATTGGGTAAACTGAAAAAGAAAAGAATCCGTGAAATTACTATTCAATCTGAATAAGTAAATTAATTAAGGTAAAGAGGTCAGTATTAATAGTGACCTCCTGATAATCCTTTACATCTGGTGGCCCTCGTACGGTTTTCTAAAAGTTTATTGATAAATCTGTGGTCTCTCATGAACTGTAACGTCATGTTTGCATAAGAGGATCCAAGTTTTAAACTCTGAGGATAATAATTTTGGCTGGAAGTGTTCAAAGCAGGCAGATTCTGCATGTTTTTATCATTTGAGCTGTGAGATTATTATCGTTTCAACTCTGTTACATGCTGTTGGAAGCATTCAGGTGAAGTTTTGTCAGCCCGTGGTCTGTGGGGGGGTTCTGGTTCCGTTCGGTCCAGTTCACGCACAGACTCCTGTACAAAGCTTTGTTTGACCGCCGTGTCAAAAGCCTGAAAGCTGTTATTAACATCAAAAAGATTGCTGTGCTGGTATTTTACATGTTAGAGCAGGTCAAAGAAGCATATTACTGTTAGAACGTTGTCGGATAGTGGTTCTGAAACCCGAGTTCTGCTCCTTTAAAGTGGACGGAACCGACCTGAACGCGGCTCAGAGAGAGTCCGTGTCGTGTTACAGTTGACGTGCTGGTTACTGAGCGTAGCTTAGTTGTGCCTGTTTTAAATGTGATTGCCACGTTTCAGAATTTTGGGAAGTTAATTTGAAGCGTTTGAGTTGTTTAAGAGTCTATAAGGTTGTGTTCTGTTATGCTAAGGTAACGTTAGAGAACTACGTGTCCAACACGTTTTGTTTATGAGCTGTGATTGGATGAACGAGAGCTGTGAACTGTCAATCACTCTCGTAGCGAACACTGATTCGCTGATTTGGGAACGCACGCTGTTGCGAACAACCCACTTTTTCGTCATTTCCTGCACTGCACTGGTCGAAGGTAAGAAACTACATTCACCATGAATGCTGGGAATGAACTACAAACGCTGTGATTGATTGGTTGACGTTGTAGTGATACACCTAGCCTCTGATATTTCTGTCTTGACCTTCAAGTACACCTCTCTACACCTCTCTGAATCACTCAGTGTTACACTTGCTTGAACCTCAAGGAGACAGATGGACACTTATATATTTTAACAATTATTATGAATTAATGGACACTAATTAATCAGATTGAACTTTCTCTTTAATGTGTGTTAATTCAGAATTGATCAAACAGTATTTTTGTCATTTCAATGATGATTTTACTAAACTGGTATATTTTAAATATGACAAAGTTAAGAGAACATCTCAGAATGATCATGTTTTGAACTGTCTGCTCTAGGCAGAATAAGTGTCGAAAGTTGAAGGAACAATCCTTCGTATTTGTTTGAACTGTTTTTGTTTCAAAGGAAAAGTGCTAGACATAGCTTGCTTTCGGTCTCCCGTCCTTTCTAAAAACAATGAATCAGTTCTCAAAACAAAGTACGGACTTGTGCACATGCACCTGCATCTTCTCACGTATGTTTTCTATGTTTTGTCTACCCTATCATCTGTCACTCAAACTCACTCATTTGCAAAGTCACACCCTCTCTAGGGGTGCAACAACCAATCAGCAGGAAGTATGTGACTAAGTCACACCCCCTTCTTAAGGGGCACTTCCTGCATTTTGGGTTAGAGTTTTGGAGGAGAACGAACGGTCAACCTGTCTCTCCTCTCTGAAAGCTGGAGACGTCCCGGTCATATGTCAACGACCCACGTCTCAGCGGGGATCATAGTAAAGCCTTACTTTGATCCATTCACTCTCCTTTCTGAAGAATTTGTTTTCTAAAGTTTTATTTTGAAAGTTCAACCAGTGCGATTGGAGTCTGTTCCTGCCGGGAGAAGCGGTTCTTCTCACTCGTCTGAATCAGCTCACACGCGCGGAGGTCATCTGGGCGTGAACTGGACAACACAGTCCGTTAGTGTCCACAAACCTCAACTCTTATCTCCAAGACGTATCGTCAACAGGTAACGAGGCGTTGATTGTGTCCTGAACGTGTGGGAAGCCCAGCTGAGATCCGTATGGGAAAGCTTGCCACCCTGGTTGTTTTCAAAATAATTAACTTCCGTTAACTTAGCTTCCATTCATCTCCTTCCTCCTATTTCTTATTTTTCATAAGTATTTAATCTGTCAAGTTTTGTGCCAACAGTTAAGTTTTAATTGTCTGTTTGTTTTAATTTGAATTCTTGTCAACGTAGTTATTAAATCAGAGCTAATATCGATACAAATGTTTATGTAATTTTTGTGATAGTTTCAATAAAAGGTCTATTCTTTTGGTAGACCAACATAAATTGAAGTCTAAGCGTGAAATTACATTACTGGCTAATCCCATCGTTAGATTTGTTGATTTATTCTGAAAAAGTTGAGACCCCGTGAACTTGGTGGCAGTTTGTGCAGATAAAATCTGCTCATACCTGCACGTCTAAACTATAGGTAAGTCAGTAAACTGACTAATAACTCCTATATTGTTACATATTGGTGGCCGCGTATGGGTCTGCTGAAAGATTAAATTGATAAGTTGTTTTTGTAGCTTATTTTTGTTACGGTGTTGTTGGCATTAGTTTTGCATCCTGGTTTTGGTCTTATAAGAATAGTTCTGGCTGGTGGAGTGTCCGGGAGTTGCTGATCGTGGCATTGTCTGGATTATTTTGCCGATAGAATTATTTTATATTTCACATTTCAACGTCTGTTTGAAGCTGCTGAGTGATAAATGTTTTGTCTGTGCTTGTGAGACGTTTCATTACGTGTCGCACGCTGCATGCATTGTTCATTTTGTGACCGCCGTGTCACCACTGTTTCATTCTTACATCTGCGATTTACTGTTAAACGTCTGTTTCACTCTTTGCTGCTCCATTTTTACCTAATCTGTTACAACGTGTTTGCCGAGGTTCGGGAAAAACCCACTTCGCTTGGACCGGATGTATTCCGGTTCCGTTTGACGTAAAGTCCGTTGTTGTACACGGTTAGAGTGCTGCCTCCCCTGGGGGCGTGAGAGTTAGCTTGGTTGTGTTTTAGCTCATTGACGGTATTTTCTGCGGTGTAAAAATACGTTTATTTTGTGGAAGAGAGTCCAGTACTTTGAGCCGAGCTAATGCTAAACGGTACCGACAAGATGGCTGCTTAAAACGCTGTGATTGGTCCATTGTGTGTCGCGTTCAAGAACGTTGGTTTCTGTAGACTCTGGTTGTCAGATTCATTTTTGCACACATTTCTAACAGGTTATTTGTGTTGTTTGAGTTCTATGCACGTAATATCGTCGAAGACTGGCTTAACCGCGGTGTTTTGCGATATTTATGACTGTTTTAGGACGTTAAAAAGTCCGTTCCTCGCTGGAGTTCAAAAGACCGCAGGTCCGTGAACGCACCGCTCGAACGGCACGTCGCTTGTGGGCGGCGTTAGGTTTGGAAGACACAATTTCCCATGAACACTTGGGTTTTAGAACTACAGTTCTGTCTTCGCTGTGATTGGTCGATTACGCTGTATGTTTTGACGCATGCGCAGTGGGTGAAGCCCCGCTCCTCGTCAAATTTCACTTGCTGCTTGTCTCAGACGAGTTTCCGTGTTTGTTTGTCCATTACTGTCTTTGAAAAGACTGTTTAATCGCGGTGTTTTTGAGATTTTAGTGGGGGGACAGAGCCGGTTGCTCTGAAAAACTGCCGATCGCCATGTGACCAGGTCACGTGACGCCGATTTTGCCGGTTTTATGAGGACCGACCTTATTTCTTTTAAACGCAGTTTAATAGGTTTCACAGTTCAACCGATTTTGCTCACATGATTTCGTTTTGTGAGCCTGGGTTTTGGAGCTTATCACGTTACGCTTTAGATCTGTCTGATTGATGCTTTTCATCTATGTTGGATGTCTGTGTGGGCTGAAAGCTACGGCTGCGCTCACTGGTGATAACAGCGCCTCTATAGCGGTCAGATAGAGAAATTACAGTCGCTGTGATAAACTCACTTCCAGCGCTGTGACCCCTGCTGGTTACATTAGAAGACGCAGTCTTCCTGTAATGTGTACATGGTAACTGTTCCTGTTTTAAACGGGAAACATTTTGAGAATATTGTACTCACAGCACACTTGAATTTGATTTTCACATATAATCAAATGTTGATGGCAGAACAGTTACACAGATTTGATACAGACATGTATGTTTTTAGATAAAACTTAACAGTTTATCTTTAATTCGGTGCAAAACTGGCTCTCTGTCCCTGTGTTTTTAAACTGCATGGTTAAAGTAACACACATGAGGCTTCTTTTGTCTTGATTTTCACAAAAAATCTCACAACGACAGCCGTTTTTGTTTGACCTTGTCACAGGTCGACAAATTAATAAACATCATTGATTTTTATTTCATTTATCATCTTGGATGTTTTCTGAGCAGCTCATACACTTTGCATATTTGCAAGCTGCGATATGAGACCCACTTTATTTGATTTTTCACAGAACATCAGTACAAAGATGGACGTTCAAACAGGTGAACCACCTGAGGAGGCCTCTTGTTCTGTTTATCCTAGATGGATGGATGGGGGCCTTGGGATTCCTGCCCGTGCTCCCCGCATTTTGGGGGAATCTGCCTCATCGTATGCTAATTACTTAGCTGCTAGGAACGTCCATCAGGATAAGTGGGAAAATCCCCTGTCATTCTACGACAGGCTAATCTCGGTCTACTCCGGGGGAAAAACTATTCCTGGATTAGAGGAAAATATGGAGTTTAAACGTCTTTTCATTATGAATCTTATGCCTTTTCAAATGAAATGTGTTCATTTCAAGGTTGATTGCAAAAAAGATTCCATGGAAGTGATAAGACAATATGCTGCGTCAGTTTTTGAGGCCGAAATACAACCTAGGATACCATCAGAGGGTTGTACAGGTCAAAAGGTCACATCCCACTCGCAGGAAGTAGTAGAGGTTCCCTCTCCTTCAAAGTGCGAGAGGTCACAGGTTTTTCATAATAACATACATCAGCATGGTGCTACGAGCTGTAGGAGTTCTGAACCCCCTGCCCCTCAGGTTGAAAACCTTGAGAGGAGCAGAGAACCACACAAGGTAGGTGTTCGCCCTCCAGATGAACCCAGATGGTCCGGATCGGACCAAAAGAGTTCTCTCATGGATCTCACAGTGGGTGAACTTCGAGAGAAGTTGATGTCTGGGAACCGTGACCCTTTGAAAAGTGGTCTGTCCCGACATGTACCCACGAGAGGCGGCCCTCCTGCCCCTGCCCCTCGAACTGCACAGTTTGAGACATGCAATGAGTCACACATGCTCCAGATTATGGAAACGGCGCCTCCGCGCGAGATCGTGACTGAGGTTGTGAGTTGTTTGTCAAATGATTTGAATGTTACAGTGGTTGACCAAGCTGACACAACGTGTGACGTTGTCCTTGATGATAACACAAACAACGTTGTTCATCCTGATGTAGCGACGCGCAGCACTGTCTTTTGCAACAACTCGGTGCACACAGTTGACATCAACAACGTCAACACTGACATAAATGCTGACAGCAAGCAAATTGCTGAAAATCCACATCCTGAAGGTCATGAGGCAGACAGCCATCATGATGCTGACAGCGACAATGATTACACAGACAGAGTCACACGTACACAGAAACGTGTGGACATACCTGAACGGTTTCTGTGTAACTTTATAAAAAGGGGGATAGCTAAGAGAGCTTACCTGCCACTCACATTGGAAGGGGTCCTAGAGCAAGAAGCACTCCTGGTTAGCGGCTCAGACGTGTCTGTCATGTCAGCCAAACTGTTTGAGGAGCTAAGGACCGCCGCTAACGATGTTGGCAGGCAAATACCCTTTGTGAAAGACACTTATGGTGATCAACTGGGCCTCGCAAAGACGAGAACAACCCTAATAGCCATGGTCCACATGCAGATTGGCGAGATGTCACTATACCACCCGGTATATGTGTCTGATCTAGACTCACTCCGGGCTCCATTTGTGGTTGGCCAAGATTTTATAAATCGCTTTGAAGCGATTATAAATTATGGCAATCAGACGATGTGGGCCACAGTGAGCAGTCCACTGCCATTCGTGGTACCTCACCAAGGTCAGGACACTGACTGTCTAACAGCAGGTACCGCTAAGGTAAAAAAGGATTCCCCAACCGAGACCACAAACCCGGTAAGTGATCCTTCATATACAGATGAGACAGAGGAGACTCAACAATTGGACCAGACTCTGGCCCATCACGAGGACCTCCTCTGCGAGCTGACACCTTCAGCACTCCCTGACCACTTCCTACCACAGGTAGATGAAGGTGTGGAGATCCAAGAGTCCCACACCGTTGACGCTGTACTGTCCTCTGGGACAGGTAATTCAGTTATCATCCAAGCTTTCAGTGAAGTCTTGGTTCAAGGACATCTGAGCCCACAAGGTGACAGTCTACTACACGCTGACAGTCACTTGGACTTCATTGTTACAGATTTTGAGGACCCCTCCTCAAACAAAAGGGGGGCAGACTCACACTTCCTACCACAGGTAGACGACGGTGTAGAGATCCTAGGGTCACACACCGAGAACGCTGTACTGTCCTCTGGGACAGGTAATTCAGTCATCAGCCAAGCTTTCTATGAAACCTTGGTTCAAGAGCATTTGAATCTAGAACTACTCAGAGATGACATAGTTCTGACAGACTCAAAGAGCACCCCTTCAGTCATGAAGTGGGAAGACATACATCACAACGACAGTGGCACGCCTGCGACGGCGCCGACAGTTGTGACACACCTGCATTACGCAGAAAGAGGTAAACGTACAGAGGTACGTTGGCCGAAACCTATAAGGTTCCTGTACAAGGCTCCCCATAAACTGCGCGAACAGCTTAAACTAAACAAAGGCATCCTAACTCGTGCCCATGGACGGACGTCCACACCCGTGTGCGTGGTCCCTCATGACCACAGGGGGGTGATGTTAGGTCATGCCCATGTCAAGGACAAAGATTTCAATAACCCCACAAACGACAAAGATCTCGCAAACTCAAAGACTTCATGGGAAAAGAAGGTCGTCCAAGCACAGGATAGTAAATAAACTAAACAGTTTAAACTATTCTAGTTGCGAAAAGAAACCGTTCCAACTAGAACTTAGAAACGCTAAGCATAAAACCCACAACAAAAACTAACCTTAACAACCGTTTGAATCCGCAGGATTTAATTGACATCGGTTAAAAAGCTAAGAACTGTTTTTCTTGTGTGTGACACGTTGGAATCTGACGACCAGAGTGTGTTTGACGTAGTGAAACGTTGTGTTTAGTTGCTTGATTGCTACTTTTGTGTTATTGAAGTTGTTATTGTTTTCTGAACACTCCCAGCCAAAAGAGGTTTTGATTGTTGATAAGTTGAAGACTTAAATGGATTTTAACTATGCCAACATGCTGTTCATTTTGTTAAAGATCTCAATCTTTGATGAGTCATAGTAGATTAATACTACTTAAGGTACTATAATCTACACTGATCTCCCAATCATTTAGGTAGAACCGATTCGATCGTTTCTATTCTAGATCTATTCATTTTGATGAGTCTCGCCATAGACTTCAAAATTTATAGGGATTACCAAATCTTGCGTCGTTCGTCTAAAAGACAACAGACATTCAGACCAAACTAGTTTCATTTTTTCATTTTAGTTTAACCTAAACTAATTAATGAATGGAGGATTAGTTTGAATGAAGAGGCATTCGTTACAGAAGCCCTCCACATTTCTATAGGTATAGATCCCTATATCTGATTTTTACAGCATTGATCCACCCCTTAATTGGTAATTTTAGCTGATCTAATCCATGATAGCTTACATACCAGGTGCATATAGGTAAGGCTTAATGTAGAATCCCAATCATAAGCCCACCTAAAACCACATAATTGCATGACACATTGAACCAGGGTGGCACCGACTGGAAGCCATCCAGCCTGCAACCTTCGATGTGGGGACCTGCTGATCCAACGTTGGTCTTCAACCTTCATCCAAGGCCCGCCTCCTCTGCTTCAATCGAGGGATCCCCTCTACATGCTGATTAAAAACCATTCTTGCTGATGAAATCAATAACCCCCATCGTTGTGGATTTACCGTTGTGGATTATAAGACTTTGTTTTCCAAGGGATCACAGACTCAGTTCTCCATGGGTTAACAGACTATGTTTTCCAAAGGATTAAAAGCTTGCCGCAATGGGATTACCTACGAACAGTATGGAATTTCCAAAAACATTATGGGAGTATAATTTTGAACTTTTTGATTTTTCTTTTTCCATTTGCTGGATTACATAGAGGTCAGAGACATTCGGTGGTATCCTTTCGTGTTGGAACTCATCTCCAAGGACAGGCGATGACTTCCAAAAAGGGGGACTGTAGTGATACACCTAGCCTCTGATATTTCTGTCTTGACCTTCAAGTACACCTCTCTACACCTCTCTGAATCACTCAGTGTTACACTTGCTTGAACCTCAAGGAGACAGATGGACACTTATATATTTTAACAATTATTATGAATTAATGGACACTAATTAATCAGATTGAACTTTCTCTTTAATGTGTGTTAATTCAGAATTGATCAAACAGTATTTTTGTCATTTCAATGATGATTTTACTAAACTGGTATATTTTAAATATGACAAAGTTAAGAGAACATCTCAGAATGATCATGTTTTGAACTGTCTGCTCTAGGCAGAATAAGTGTCGAAAGTTGAAGGAACAATCCTTCGTATTTGTTTGAACTGTTTTTGTTTCAAAGGAAAAGTGCTAGACATAGCTTGCTTTCGGTCTCCCGTCCTTTCTAAAAACAATGAATCAGTTCTCAAAACAAAGTACGGACTTGTGCACATGCACCTGCATCTTCTCACGTATGTTTTCTATGTTTTGTCTACCCTATCATCTGTCACTCAAACTCACTCATTTGCAAAGTCACACCCTCTCTAGGGGTGCAACAACCAATCAGCAGGAAGTATGTGACTAAGTCACACCCCCTTCTTAAGGGGCACTTCCTGCATTTTGGGTTAGAGTTTTGGAGGAGAACGAACGGTCAACCTGTCTCTCCTCTCTGAAAGCTGGAGACGTCCCGGTCATATGTCAACGACCCACGTCTCAGCGGGGATCATAGTAAAGCCTTACTTTGATCCATTCACTCTCCTTTCTGAAGAATTTGTTTTCTAAAGTTTTATTTTGAAAGTTCAACCAGTGCGATTGGAGTCTGTTCCTGCCGGGAGAAGCGGTTCTTCTCACTCGTCTGAATCAGCTCACACGCGCGGAGGTCATCTGGGCGTGAACTGGACAACACAGTCCGTTAGTGTCCACAAACCTCAACTCTTATCTCCAAGACGTATCGTCAACAGGTAACGAGGCGTTGATTGTGTCCTGAACGTGTGGGAAGCCCAGCTGAGATCCGTATGGGAAAGCTTGCCACCCTGGTTGTTTTCAAAATAATTAACTTCCGTTAACTTAGCTTCCATTCATCTCCTTCCTCCTATTTCTTATTTTTCATAAGTATTTAATCTGTCAAGTTTTGTGCCAACAGTTAAGTTTTAATTGTCTGTTTGTTTTAATTTGAATTCTTGTCAACGTAGTTATTAAATCAGAGCTAATATCGATACAAATGTTTATGTAATTTTTGTGATAGTTTCAATAAAAGGTCTATTCTTTTGGTAGACCAACATAAATTGAAGTCTAAGCGTGAAATTACATTACTGGCTAATCCCATCGTTAGATTTGTTGATTTATTCTGAAAAAGTTGAGACCCCGTGAACTTGGTGGCAGTTTGTGCAGATAAAATCTGCTCATACCTGCACGTCTAAACTATAGGTAAGTCAGTAAACTGACTAATAACTCCTATATTGTTACAACGTCACGTATCTGTGTAGCGAGCTCCGCCTCGCTCAGCAGAGCTGGTGACGCGCTGCGTCGACCCGCCTATTTGTGTCGTCATTTCCAGGTGCACTTTGGGTGACAAGCAGTTCACTCTCACAGAACAAACGGAGATTTCACTGAAAGTTTAAAAACATCACAAAAAGTCAGCATTTTTATGATGAAATACCACTTCTAAAATTGTTCTGTACACAAACAATAACTCCCGTTTATTTTAAATAAAATTTTACAGAGGTACAGACAAACATTTTGCTTATTTTAAATACAAAAGAATTTAAAATAGCAAACAAAAGTACACTTCTCACTCCAGATACATTCTCTTGGAGCAGAATTAAACAAATCTGCTAAATTTTGATTCAAACAAAATCAAAACATAACGATGGCAGACAAAGAAGAAGTAGATAAGGCGCTGGTCACAGACTCAGGTGCAGACCCAGAGGTGAATCCTCCTGAATCAGATCCTGAATCAGATCATGAACCAGACCCTGAATCAGATCCTGAATCGGACAAAGAGTCAGATGCAGAATCAGATCCAGAGCCAGTGGACCCTGATCCTCAAGGCCCGGATCAAAAGGCTGAAGTTGATGGGCCAGACTGGATTGATAAGGTTTTAGGACAGCTTGCAGGAAAATTTACAGATTATGGTAAAACGATGCCTGATATGATTCCACCAACGTTATGCTCTGAGCTGACAAAAGTGGCAAGCGGTGGCTCGAAAAAGGAAGCAAAAAAGGTCAGTATGGAGCGCTTAGCAAAGCTGGCCCTGTTACTAAAGGCAAGGTTGGACCAGGAAGTCAGAGAAAATTCAGCTCTAGAGCATGATTTGAAGCGTGAACAAAGAAAACGTAAGGCGGAAAGATCAACATTAAATGTTGATTTACAACTAGCTCGAGCTGAAGCTGAAAAACTGCAGGTGGAGGTTCAGTCACTAAAACAGTCTCAGGCGAACGATACGACTCAACTGGTTTGCGATCTTAAACAGGCTGAGATTGAACGTTTAACTAAAAGTTTACAGGAGACAAGGGTGACACGGGATGACCTCATGAAATGCCAAGATCATACTTTAAAGTTATACGAGGCGACCAAACAGCAAAATCTCAGGATTAATGCTCAACATGATGCGGCCGTTCTTGAAAAAGAAGAACTCCACAGTCGGTGTTGTGACTTACAACGCGAGTCTATAGACGACCGAGCGGAATTAAAAGAATGCAGGGAGAAGCTGGCCTCAACTGAATACAAATTAAACCAAGAAAAGAAAAAACGTCTGGCATTAATTAAGGGTCAGTCTCTAGATGAGCCCAGACCTCCAACACCACCGCCTAGAACATCAACTCCATCACCTAAACCACCACGGTCGCACACCAAACAAAACACCCTTTGAGGTGTGCCCGGGTGAGATGGTCAAATCCAACTCACTAGAGCGGGAAGGGGTGCGGAAAACGACTCCTTTTCCTACAAAAGGTGAGAAAAAACAGAATTTTCAACCTGACAAAACACGTAGCGAAGGTGTCCGCTGGAACTATGACCCGAAGTGGCTCAGACAAGACCCAGAGTTCGGAAGACGATATCAAAAGGGGGGTGCACGTCCTAAGGATAAGAAAGATGGTCACAAGAGTAAACCATATAACAATGGGTGGTCCCGACAGGAACCCCCAAGTCAAGGACAAGCCCCTCCTACCCCTCGAACAGAACAGTCCGAGACAGGCAAAAAATCGCAAAAGTTCCAGAGGAAAGGCCGTAGCCCTCTGTCCCCAGAAGACATGGAGAACATACGTCAGATGTTCGAAGTGTGGGGTAATACAAAAAATGAGAACAAACCTGGTGTGATGTGTAGCACTATCATTGATAGTAACTCTGAGCACACAAATAACATCAATGCCACAATTGATGACAATCACCAAGATACTGATGGTCAGGATACTGGCAATCAGGGTAATGACAGTCAAATCATTGACAGTCCGGGGTGTGACAGTCAACAGAACGTTAAATGTATCCATGACATCGTTGTTACGGAGTCCGAGAACCCCTCGTATGGAAAAGGGGGGGAAAGCTCACTCACCAATGATAGTGGCTCGCCACAAACTGAACACTCTATGGTGTTTAGTCTATGGCGAGACTCATCAAAATGAATAGATAATCTAGAATAGAAACGATCGAATCGGTTCAATTTAGAAATCGTGAGGCCAGTGTAGTTTATGGTACCTTGAGTAGCTTTAAACTACATTGACTCTTCAACGGTTGAGATTTAACAAAACGAACTGCATGTTGGCATAGTTAAATCCATCTTATGCATTAATCAATGTTAATACAAAACCTTTTTTGGCTGGGAGTGTCCAGAACCACAACAATATCTCAAATAATGACAACAGTAATGACTAAACAACAAGGAAACAACGTTTCACTGCTTCGACACACTCTTGTCGTCAGATTCCAAAGTGCAACACACAAGAAAACAGGTCTCAACTTTATGACCGAGGTCAACTTAAATCTTGTGGATTTAAATGGTTGTTAAGATTAGTTTTTGTTGTGGGTGTTGGACTTAGCGTTTCTAAGTTCAAGTTGGACAATGCGACTTATAGGGTGGGAAATATGGTAGTTTAAACCTGATTAGTTTATTTACTAACTTGTGTTTGGACGACCTTATTATCCCATGAAGTCGGTGAGTTTGTGAGATCTTTGTCTTTTGTGGAGTCATTGAACGCCTTGTAAGGTTTGATCTGATTTCGATGTACCCATTTAGCAATTGGCTCTTTGCGGCCTTTGCTGATTTTGATCTCGTAGACGACTGAGGACACTTTGTCTGTTATCAGATGAGGTCCAGTCCACCTGGGCATTAGTTTGCGGGCGAGAGTTCCGGTCCCGGACTCTCCTTTCCCGGTTGCTGGGGCGAACGTATAGTACCAGACTCTGTCTCCCACTTGGAGTTCATTGTGAGAGGCCTTCTGGTCATAGTACGCCTTGCGTCCTTCAGCGGACCTTTCCAGGTTTTTCTGGGCGAAAGCAAAAGTGTTTCTGAGGTGTACATTCAAATCTTTCATGTATTGTTGTGTAGTGTAGGCTGTCGCCATGACGGCGTCGCCTGGTTGGTACAACAGGTGTAGAGGGAGAGTCATCTGTCGACCGGTCATCATCTCGAAGGGAGAGATGCCAGTTGATGTGTGTGGAGTGGCTCTTATGGCCATGAGGACCAGAGGGAGTTTCACATCCCAGTCCTTGTGGTTTGCAGCCACGTATTTCTTCAAAATACTCACCACAGTTCTGTTTGCTCTCTCAACTTGGCCTGAAGCCTGTGGGTGGTAGCCGACATGAAAGTTGGCCTTGACGCCTAGCGTCTTCCACAGTTCTTTCATCACTTCACCTGTGAAGTGTGTACCTTGGTCTGAGTTCACCCGAAGGGGAAGTCCAAACCTTGAGAATATATGATTCATTAACAACATAGCAGTTGTTTGTGCTGTGTCGTTAGGAGCTGGTAGGCATTCTACCCATTTGGTAAATGCACAGGTTACCGTGAGAAAATATTTATTTCCTCTAGAGCTCTTAGTGAGTGGTCCAACCCAGTCGATCTGGAGGTCAGACCATGGGAATGCAATGCCTCTGCTTTGCAGTGGTGCTCTGTGAAGTGGTCTGGTTGGCTGAAACTGGCCACAGACCACGCACCCTTCAATGTAGTCCTTGACATCCTTTTTCATTCCAGGCCAATAGGCAATTTGTTTTAATGCCGTCAGCGTGGCTTTATCTCCTTTGTGTCCTGCGGACGGGAGATCATGGGCATGAACTAACATCACCCCCCTTTGGTCATGGGGAACCACGAACACAGGTGAGGACGTTGGTCCATGAGCGAAAGTCAGGATGCCCTTGAGTAGTTTAAGCTGTTTGCGCAGCTGATAAAGGACTTTAAGGTCTGGATCGGAATCCAGTTCGTCTTTAGACGGAGTGTTCTTGTCCGGATCAGTCAGATACAGTATCATGGAGTTGATAGCAGGATCCGACTTCTGAAGTTGGATGATGTCAGGGTCAGTCAGTGCGGGTCGTACGGAGACTGCGTTGTCAGCAGGTTTGTCCGCGGCCTGTGCACGTGTGACTGCCATAACCTCAACAGCAGGTTGTGTTGACAGAGTCTTGATCAACCAGGAGGAGTCGAAGGACCATAGAGGACCTTCGTCGGCTCCCTCTTTGGCTAAGGAATCTGCAATGTCATTGTAGTGCTTGTCATTGCCTGGGACTCTAGAATGACCTGGAACTTTCTTCCAGTAGATCTGTAAGTCGTGTGATGTCACCAAGTGATCACACGCTATGAAAAGCTCTTTGTGTTTGACCACTTTTCTGTCGCTTGTTAGGAAACCGTTCTGTTTCCACACAGCGAGGTGACAAGCGAAACTCAAACGAGCATAGTTAGAGTCAGTGCAGATGACTAGCGTCTTGATGGAGCGTTCTACTACCATCTGGAGAGCTATTAGGATTCCTGCAATCTCAGCGTACTGAGAAGTCTGAGATCCTAATTTGTAGCTGAAAGTTATCTGCTCTTGGTCTTGGAGGAGGACCCCTCCAACACCTGCTCTGCAGATCTTGTCGCGGAGGAATGAAGATCCATCCACGTACAATGTTGTCATATCTTTGCAGATATTGTCATCAAAGAAGTGGTGATTCGGGTCTTCAGTTACTGGGGGTTTACCTCAACCGGCGGCTGGGTGGCTGGTACATCTTGTGTACACTTCTGGCAGATTGCCAAGTCCGTCCCCAGATGTGACTTCTTGTTTTGACCATAACGTATGTCTAGGTTAAAACTTTGAAGCGCCATGAGCCACGTTGCAACACGTGAGTTTGTCACCACACCATCTCTGATGCGTTCACTGTTAAGAAAAGTCACTGGCTGGTGTTGTGTTTCCACAATGATTTTCTGTCCACCAATGTAGCTGGAGAAATGTTTAACTGCCCACACTGTGGTCAGTAGAGCTTTCTCACAGTCTGAGAATCTCAACTCGGGGCCTGCCATCGTTTTGCTGGCGTAGGCTACTACACGTTTGTCTCTGTCGTGTATCTGGTACAGACCTGCACTTATGCAATGAGCTGAGAAGCCCACTTCCAAGTAAAACTCTTTGTTATAGTCTGGGTAGACTAAACAAGGGGCTGACTTGATCCTGTTTATAAGAGCGTCCATTGCCTGTTGCTGTTTATCAGTCCAGACGAATGGAACGTCTTTCTTTAGGAGTTCAGTCAGTGGCTTTGCAAGGTCTGCATAGTTCTCTATGAACTGGTTCGAGTAGTTACACACGCCAAGAAAACTTTGTAGTTCTTTGAGATTGGTGGGGACTTTGAGATTGTCAAGGCCTTGGGTGCGAGTCAGCTGTGGTTGTACTCCGTCCGGACCTACAAGCAGGCCAACGTAGTCCACCTTGGTTCTGCACCATTGGCATTTTGACAGTGATATCTTAGCACCAGCAGTTGTCAGCTGATTCAGAACGTGGTCGATCTCAGCCAAATGTGAGTCCAGTGTTGGCTGCCTCAAAAGGACATCGTCCACGTAGATCAGTGTTCCACGCTCGTGGGCGTCTGGACATGCTTTGTTCAAGAAGATGTTGAACTCTGCAGGTGAGTTAGCGTAGCCAAAGGGACACCTGTTAAAGGTGTACTGACGGCCACCAAAAGTGAAAGCTAGTTTGTACTGGTCCTCGGCGCGCACAGGGATGGTCCAAAAACCAGAGGCGACGTCGAGAGTCGAGAAGTACTTACCATTGGTGACCTTGGGCAGTTCCTGTTGGAGTTGCGTCATAGGCCATCTGGATAAGGGAACTTGTTTGTTTAGCTTTCGGTAGTCTATAGTGAGTCTCCACCTACCATTTGGTTTTAACACCGGCCATAAAGGCGCAGAGTAAGTGCTGTTACAGTATCGAATGATACCTTTTTCTAACAGGTCATTAATGATTTCTCTGATAGGTTGATGTGCTGCCAGAGGAATCTTGTACTGTCTGACAAATGCAGGGGGAGCATTAGGCGGGGTTGGGATGCTCACTGTGTGGAGCGTGGTCAACCCACAATCCATCGAGTCAGCTGAGAATGATTTCTCATACTTTAAAAGAACTTTGCGAAGTCTGTCCCTTTCTTCATCAGTTTTCAGGGCGTCGGCTTGGGCGACCACCTGGTCAATCTGTGAAGCAATTGAGAGGGGTTCTTGTTCTTTGGGGAGCTCCATTGAGTCCCTTTCAGTGTCGTGAAACCTGTTTACGGGTAGTGCACTGTAAGTTTGGGGGCATAGACTGTCTCCTTTGTTGAAACCGAACCTGCGGACAGTGTCCTGGTCGGCCTCAGTGGGGGAGAAAAGAGCTATGGCCTGTGTTGGTTTCGTGAACAAGACTTGCCCCGTGTGTTGATTAGGGATCAAGTTTTCTGGGAGTCCTCCCAGAAATGGAATGCTTAGCTCAAAATCATGAAAATCAGTAGAGATCAACCATCCTAGCTGTGTGTTTTTTGGGATCAGTACCTCTTCTGTGCTTGTGTTGCACACAGCAACAGTCGTGGTTCTGCAGTCGAGGGTCACTTGGCATGTGGCCTCCATGGACAGTCCTAAGTTGAAAAGCATAGGAGATGGTTGAAAGTATGCCTTTCAAACAATTCCCATCTTCATTCCCAAATAATTCTTCAGGGAACTTGATAAGCACATCAGTACATTTATTTGGAACAAAACCATACCTCGAGTGCGAAAAACAGTTCTGGAGAGATGTAAGAGAGATGGTGGGCTAGCCCTACCAAACTTTCTACATTACTATTGGGCTGCCAATGTTTTTAAATTAAAGGAGAAATGTAATCAAATCTGAAAAAATCGATATAACAAGAATTTCATATAGTAAACAACACACATAAACATACTTAGTATGCTTTTTTCAAGTCAGTAGCTTAAAGAAATAGTTTTTTTACATTTTTCCTGCTACATGCCGAAGTGCAGTGATTTCTGTAGTAATTTTCTGGACGCACTTTTATGACACAATTAAGACCTCCTTTGCTATCTTACAATAACACTGAAGCTATAAACCCATCATTACTGTCCTCTTGTCTGTCATTTAAAATGGAAGCAGAAGACTTTTTTGAATCTGAAGGATATCACTTAAGTTTGTCAAAAACAGTTTGGTGATTTAGTGCATTAATGGGCATTTCTATCCTGGAAATACGAATAGCCTTCGCATGCTAACGTTAGCATGCTAGCGCCGTATGCTAACGTTAGCATGCTAGCGCCGTATGCTAACATGGAAGTGGGGGTGTTGAAAATGTCCTGAAACAGTTACCAATGTCTTGTTAAGCTCTGTATTCCACAGAACATAGTAGGATCTAAAATGATTTTTAAAGATGAAGGAGCAAGTTGAAACATGCAGGGTCTCCCTCCTTGCTAGCAGGCTCCATTGGGAGCTGCCTGGCTAACTAACTACGGTGGCCCTACACGGCCAAAATTCTACAGCGGCCGAATGCACAGGAGCGGTAAAAATACAATATAAAATTTTAAAAAAGTTTTAAAATCTATTTTGGGGCTTTTAGAATCGATTCTGAATCGCCAGGACTAAGAATCTTGATTCTTTAAAAAATAGATTTTTTTTGCTGCATCCCTAATTGCTACACACTGAAACCTTTTTGTCCACTACTAGATTTTTTTTTTATTAACACAAACAGAACTACAAAACACTACATAAACAAAAAAATATATACAAACTCTTGTGAATGATAACATAACTACAGTCTATAAGCTAGGGGGCGGTTTACAAAATGATGAAAGTTGAAAAAATACTAGATACACACACTAATATTACTGTATGAGGGACGACCATTGCACTGCCTATGTCATATTCAGGGGACGGAGAGCAAGCAGAGGGAGGGGGGTCAAAAACACCAGATGAGAATTTTTTCACTTTGCAAAGTCTAAATTTGAGTTAGGATGACATTTTTGACTTGTGAAATTTTCTCAACAAGCTTATTTTATGCTTTTCATTAGACTACTATTAGCTTAAAAACACTTTTCATTTCTCCTTTAACAATATGGTATAGTACGTCGATGAGTGGGAATGGCCCGAGCTGGTGTTTAATGGAGCAATACTCATGCCCGTCCAGCTCCTTAGCCTCACTACGGTGTGCGCCACTGTCGGCAGTAGTGGGCAAACAAACCAGTAATCCTGTTGTGAGGGGCAGTTTGCGTATATGGACCCAACTCCATAAACACTTTGGTCTTGTGCAAGCCTTAGTGTACATGCCCCTAACCTCAAACTTCCTCTTCAAACCATCTATTATAGATACAGCCTTCCTTACTTGGTCAAGAAAAGGCATAAAATGTGTGGGAGACCTTTTTGTGGATGGGACATTTGTTCCTTTTGACCATTTGGTAATGGAATTTGGCTTACCAAACTCTCATTTTTTCAGATATCTACAGGTCCGGGATTTTGTCTGTGCTCAGTTTCCTACATTTCCACTAAAACCCGAAGCTTGCCCTTTCGATGAATGTCTGATACCCAAACCCGGGCGGTCGGGAGGTGTGTCTCAGCTGTATACCGTCATCCAAGCCATAGCACTTTGAGATTTTCATTAATGAAAAGTGCATTATAAATTGAATTCATTATTATTATTATTATAAAATCTCCATCTCTTTTGCCTTTAAAAATGCAGTGGGAGGAGGATCTGAACATAGAATTGACAGAGGAGATTTGGCAAGGGGCTATACATAAAATATACACATCATCTATTTGTGTTAGACACAGATTAATACAATTTAAGGTTTTCAATCGCCTGCACCTCGCTAGGACAAAACTGGCTAAAATGTATTCTACTGTCGATCCAAACTGTATTCGCTGTCACCAAGCGCCAGCCACTTTGGCCCACATGTTTTGGTCATGTCCTAAATTAGGCACATTTTGGTCAGAGATCTTCAATACATTTACATATATTTGTAAAGAGAAAATTGATCCATTCCAGACCCTATCACCTCTATATTTGGGGTAGTACATACTAAAAGGATTTCAAAAAGCCAATCCCAGCTGAGAGCATTTTCTACATTATTAGCACGCCGGCTAATTCTTAGTAACTGGAAAAGCCCGAGCAGGAGTGGGCATACTTGTTGCCCCCCCATCTTGGTGCCTGTACGTTGGGGTTTACCCCGGTGAACGAGAGGGTAGCCTCCCTTCGCCTACGTGTGGGAGGACGGGCTCTGACTGTTGTTTGTGCCTATGCGCCAAACGGTAGCGCAGATTGCCCACCCTTTTTGGAGTCCTTGGAGGGGGTATTGGAGAGTGCACCTCCTAGGGACTCCCTTGTTCTACTGGGGGACTTCAACGCTCACGTGGGCAATGACGGTGAGACCTGGAGGGGTGTGGTTGGGAGGAACGGCCCCCTGATCTGAACCCGAGTGGTGTTTTGTTATTGGACTTCTGTGCTCGTCATGGATTGTCCATAACGAACACCATGTTCAGGCATAAGGGTGTACATATGTGCTCTTGGCACCAGGACACCCTAGGTCGCAGTTCGATGATCGACTTTGTTGTCGTCTCATCTGATCTGCGGCCGCATGTCCTGGACACTCGGGTGAAGAGAGGGGCGGAGCTGTCCACTGACCACTACCTGGTGGTGAGTTGGCTCCGATGGTGGGGGAGGATGCCGGTCAGACCTGGCAGACCCAAACGTATTGTGAGGGTCTGCTGGGAACGTCTGGCAGAGTCTCCCGTAAGACGGAGCTTTAACTCCCACCTCCGGGAGAGCTTTGAACACGTTCCGAGGGAGGCGGGGGACATTGAGTCCGAGTGGGCCATGTTCCGCGCCTCTATTGTCGAGGCAGCTTATCAGAGTTGTGGCCGCAAGGTTGTTGGTGCCTGTCGTGGTGGCAACCCTCGAACCCGGTGGTGGACACCGGCGGTGAGGGATGCTGTCATGCTGAAGAAGGAGTCCTATTGGGCCTTTTTGGCCTGTGGGACCCCGGAAGCAGCAGATAGGTACCGACAGTCCAAGCGGCATGCGGCTCGGGTGGTTGCTGAGGCAAAAACTCGGGCGTGGGAGGAGTTCGGAGAGGCCATGGAGAATGACTTCCGTACGGCTTCGAGGCGATTCTGGTCCACCATCCGGCGTCTCAGGGGGGGAAAGCGGTACGCGACCAACACCATTTATGGTGGGGATGGCGTGCTGTTGACCTCAACTCGGGATGTTGTGAGTCGGTGGGCGGAATACTTCGAAGACCTCCTCAATCCTACTGGCACGTCTTCCACTGAGGAAGCGGAGCCTGGGGACTTTGGGTCGGGCTCTCCAATCTCTGGAGCTGAGGTCACCGAGGTGGTTAAAAAGCTCTGCGGTGGCAGGGCTCCAGGGGTGGATGAGATTCGCCCTGAGTTCCTTAGGGCTCTGGATGTTGTGGGGTTGTGTTGGCTTACGCGACTCTGCAATATCGCGTGGACATCGGGGGCAGTTCCCTTGGATTGGCAGACTGGGGTGGTGGTTCCCCTATTCAAAAAGGGGGACCGTAGGGTGTGTTCCAACTATAGGGGGATCACACTCTTAAGCCTCCCTGGTAAGGTCTATTCAGGGGTTCTGGAGAGGAGGGTCCGTCGGATAGTCGAACCTCGGATTCAGGAGGAGCAATGTGGTTTTCGTGCTGGTCGTGGAACACTGGACCAGCTCTACACCCTCAGCAGGGTCCTGGAGGGTGCGTGGGAGTTTGCCCAACCAGTTTACATGTGCTTTGTGGACTTGGAAAAGGCATTCGACCGCGTCCCTCGGGGGGTTCTGTGGGGGGTACTCCGGGAGTATGGGGTACCAGGCCCATTGATATGGGCTGTTAGGTCCCTGTACGACCGGTGTCAGAGCTTGGTCCGCATTGCCGGCAGTAAGTCAGGCTCGTTTCCAGTGAGAGTTGGACTCCGCCAAGGTTGCCCTTTGTCACCGATTCTGTTCATAACTTTTATGGACAGAATTTCTAGGCGCAGCCAAGGTGTTGAGAGGATCCGTTTTGGTGGCCTTAGAATCGCTTCTCTGTTTTTTGCAGATGATATGGTCCTATTGGCTTCATCAGATCGTGATCTACAGCTTTCGCTGGAGCGGTTTGCAGCCGAGTGTGATGCGGCCGGGATGAGGATCAGTTCCTCCAAATCCGAGGCCATGGTCTTGAGCCGGAAAAGGGTAGCATGCCCTCTCCGGGTCGGGGAGGAGGTCCTGCCCCAAGTGGAGGAGTTTAAGTATCTCGGGGTCTTGTTCACGAATGAGGGAAAACTGGAGCGTGAGATCGATAGGCGGATAGGTGCAGCATCCGCAGTGAAGCGGGCGCTGTACCGGTCTGTCGTGGTGAAGAGAGAGCTGAGTCGAAAGGCAAAGCTCTCAATTTACCGATCGATCTACGTTCCCACCCTCATCTATGGTCATGAGCTTTGGGTTGTGACTGAAAGAACGAGATCTCGGATACAAGCGGCTGAAATGAGTTTTCTCCGCAGGGTGTCTGGACTCTCCCTTACACCAAAAATACACTACATGCGGTCCGGCTCCGCTCCGCTCCGCAGGTCGCAGCTGAGCGAGTTCAATTTCCACTGCCTCCGCTACGCTCAGGTCCGCCTGGATGCGCAGCTCCAAGACGCATGTGCGGGAATTACGAGATTGCGCGATAAATCAAGTGATAAGTAAGTCAGAACAAAACAATTCATTCGGTAGAAGAAGGAGAACAACAGTAGAGACTGCCTCGCTGTCTGATTGTTTTGATCTTCTCTCGTAAATGAGCGACAGGAAGTGATTTATTACATTTCAGAATAAAATACTTTATTTATTTATTTCTTGTATTGCGTTTTTTAGGTGTAGTCATAGTCATAAATATAATAGTTTAGTCGTAGAATAGTCATAAATGATAGTTTGACAGCATTTTTGTACAAATAAATCCATATAGAGCTAGGATTAGTCCGCCCGTGGTGATTTTATTTTGTAAATACGGAAGTTGTGCTCGTTCCTTTTCCTGTTGGTGCGACGTAATCTTCAAAAGTTGACTCCGGCACAGCTCCGTTGTCCGGCAGAAATAGAAAAATTTCTAATTTTGACGGACTGCCGTCCGCTCGCCGCCGTGCAGAGCCAGTGTACATTCTCTCATTGATTATAATGGGTGCGTATTTGCTGCGGAGGTCGGACCGGAGCGGGGCGGAGCCAGAACGCATGTAGTGTATTTTTTGAGTTAGAGATAGGGTGAGAAGCTCAGTCATCCGGGAGGGACTCGGAGTAGAGCCGCTGCTTCTCCACATCGAGAGGAGCCAGTTGAGGTGGCTCGGGCATCTGGTTAGGATGCCTCCTGGACGCCTCCCTGGTGAGGTGTTCCGGGCATGTCCCACCGGGAGGAGACCCAGAGGAAGACCCAGGACACGCTGGAGGGACTATGTTTCTCGGCTGGCCTGGGAACGCCTTGGGATTCCCCCAGAGGAGCTGCTCCAAGTGGCTGGGGAGAGGGAAGTCTGGGCCTCCCTACTTAGGCTGCTACCCCCGCGACCCGACCCCGGATAAGCGGAAGAAAATGGATGGATGGATGGATGGAAAAGCCCAGCACCCCCAAAACATTCATGCTGGGTACGCGACACTATGTCATTCCTCCAGCTTGAAGCAGTAAGAAGTACAGTCCAAAATACAGCTGAAAAGTTTCAGAAGATATGGCAACCTTTCTTGGAATACTATGAAAAAATATTTGATGCAAACTCCTTGGAATAGAATTAATTTGACCTCATCTCTGCCCTTTTCCCTCCTTCTTTCTTTACTTTTTTCTAACTTTTCTGATGTTTATGCTTGTCCTTTTAGTAATTCTTTAAAAACCACCGTGTGGTGGAACTGGGTTAAGTAAGACTGATATAAGAGGTATGTATAGTTTGAAGAATATGAAACCCCTGTATCATGGGAGGACTTGTGGACTTGCTGTTCTGTTTGTTTGTTGTTCTGTATAATCAAAACAATAAAAATACTTTGAAAAAAAAAAGAAAAAAAGAAAATAAAATATCCCCTTTATAGTTCTGCCTTTTCTGACTTCCGTTCTGAACGAGCTGTTTATGATAATGAGCTATGAAGGCCACGCCCTTCAAAAATCTGTTTACATTAACTCCGCCCTCCAAAGGGGACCCTGACCCCGGCTTTACACTGCACGCGGCTCCGCCCCGCTCCGGTCCGCAGGTCGCAGCTGAGCGAGTCCAAAGCCCACTGCCTCCGCTCCACTCAGGTCCGCCTGGATGCGCCGCTCCGAGACACGTGCGAGATCGCGCGATAAATCAAGTGAAGTCAGAACAAAACAATTCATTCGGTGGAAGAAGGAGAACAACTGTAGAGAGACTGCTGCCTTGATCTTCTCTCGTAAATAAGCTACATGGTTTGAGCAACAGGAAGTGATGTTTACATTTCAGAATAAAATACGTTTTTATTTATTTATTTCTTGTATTGCGTTTGTAGGCGTAGTCATAGTCATAAATATAATAGTTTAGTCATAGAATAGTCATAAATGATAGTTTGACAGCATTTTTGTACAAATAAATCCGTATAGAGCTAGGATTAGTCCGCCCGTGGTGATTTTATTTTGTAAATACGGAAGTTGTGCTCGTTCCTTTTCCTGTTGGTGCGACGTAATCTTCAAAAGTTGACTCCGGCACAGCTCCGTCATCCGGCAGAAATAGAAAATTTTCTAATTTTGACGGACTGCCGTCCGCTCTCCGCAGCTCGCCGCCGCCGTGCGGAGCCAGTGTAAATTCTGTCATTGATTATAATGGGTGCGTATTTGCTGCGGAGGTCGGACCGGAGCGGGGCGGAGCCGTAACGCATGTGGTGTAATTCCGGGGTGAGTCAGACCCAGAGGCAGACGCCATTTTGGGCAGGGCAAATGAGGCGCTGACGCGTCGCGTAGGCCGTTGAGAAACATCCATAAGTTCACCCGCCATGTTAAAAACTCTTCGTCTGACTCTTGAAAACAAGCAATAAGGCTGCAGAGTAACACACTGGTTGCTAACTGCTATACACGCTCTCTCTAGCGGGGACCGCTTTTTTTGACGGACCACATCTGGCGCTGACCGGATATGGTCCGTGAGCAGTCGTCCGGTTGATTTAAGAGCCCGTAAATAAGTTTTTTCGTTTTTACTGATAGATAATTAGTTATTAGCGGTACTGCATTTTAACAACAACGAAACATCAAACTCTGAGATGAACTCAGGAAAAACAACCGTGACGTATTTTATACTGAAGTGGGTGGAGCATCACCAGGGGTTGCTAGGTGAGGGGCTGGACTCAGGTTGGGGTGGGTTGTCCTATGGCTTGTGACATCACAAGCACCAAGATTTGAAAATGAGACATTTATATCACTGAAAAATAAATATACTTAAGAGTAAATATACCACTGGGTGCATTTTTTTGGCCCTAGGACAGTTTTTTAAAGAAGTACATAACCAAAGTTGAGTAAAAAAACATTAAAAAGTGAATTTTGCATCTTTGGTCCCCTTTAACATGCTTCAGGTAAAAGTCATTTACTAACCTAATTTAATGAGGACATAAATAGGAAAGATTGTGACAACCAAAAAATTAACAACCAACAACAGCAGCAAGCCAAATACAGCAGAACATTTTGCTAACAATGCGCTGCTCCGAGTCAACAGATGCATTAAAAAACTTAAGACTTATCTCTTCAGACAGGCTTTTGGTTAATTTTGTACATTGATTTTAGAGTTTGTTATGTTTTACCTTTTTGTGTAGTACTTCTGTGATTTTATGATTTTATTTTTCCTTTTGTAAAGCACTTTGTGACTCTCATGTCTGTGAAATGTGCTATATAAATAAAACTTACTAACAGTAAAAACTCATTTCTTAAATGTTTTGCCAGAAATTTTTGAATAAAGTAGATGCCATTTCCTGCATTCTGGTGTATTTTAACAAGTTGTTAAACATCTATGTTTACCTACATGTAAACACTTGATTCAATAACTATTTTAGAGACATCTAACAAAATAAAGTCAAGTCCTGTGGACAGATTAAAAAATTGTTTAAATTATTATTGATCATGCATCAGGATATTTTAGAGACACCTCATTCAACTAGTTCATACAGACATCATCCTGTTTTTAAACTCACTCCTGTGGCTAAGATAATGAAATTAATGTGACACTTTATCACAGTGACTTTAGGGGTGCAATTGACTTTTAATTTGTTAATTTTTATTAAGTTTTATTTGTAACACAACATACCATTTTACTAAACAATGGTGACACTCAACTGCACATATAAAAATATTAACTTTACCCAATGAACAGGTGACATTTTAAAGGTTCAGTCTGCAGTTTCTGTAGAACAGCAGCACTTAGAAAAAATTTCAACAAGCAAAGCATTCTGATCCCTCCCCCTCAGAGCCATATATGGCTCTGCCCCCTTGTGGTCTGTTGAAATTTGAATTCAAGCTCTGTTTTTATTGGCTGATTCAAATTCAAGCTCGGTTTTTATTGGCTGGTTACAAACTTTGTTTTTATTGGCTGGAAAATGGCGGGTCACTTTTTCTTTTTAGAAATGCTTATTTACCACCTGGAGAAGCAAGGGGACAATATTTTTTTTTAGTTTTTTCAGAGATTACCTCTCTAACATCAATCTAGTGACAGAGTGAAGAAATATGTTAAAATATATATTGTTTGAAAAGTTACAGACTACATTACAATCTTACATACCCCAGCTTTAATAGCCACCAACAGTGAATTTAGGAGGGGCTTTTTACAGTTTTCTGATTTAGTGATACACATCGTGGTGAAGTTACAGGTAGTTTACGACTCGGTTCAGCGTGGTTCTCCCGTGTCGTCACTTTTCAAAACTGCATGTTGTGCAGTTTTTTTTTTAAATCTCTGTGAAGCTTCATGTTACTCCTCTCGAGTTCAGTTATGGATCAACGTTGTTCTTGGGTTTTAACAGACATTTATTGTAGACAAACGTGACTTACAATGCCCCAAAAATGCCGTCAGAACTAAAAAGAAACACAGACCTAAATTAGTTCACGGCAAATAAAGATTTACAGAAATAAAAGACAAATACTGTACTGTAAAAGACACAAATAAAACAATAAATCGTACCTCATTGGCCACATTAACTCCAGAGGAATAAAGACGATTTTCTACAGCTTCTTCTTACAAAAAGAAACGTAAAACACCCCTTTGTCTTCAGGGGGAACTTCTTGTAGTAGTCTCTTCTGCAGTAACGGTTCTCTAACGGTTTCCATGGCAACTGTGTCAATCAATCTTACTCCAAGGGAAACAACGTGGCATGCGGAACAAAATATACGTTCCCCCATACATTTCAATGCATTTTAACACAAAAAATGAACCTTAACAACATAAATTACTGAAAGTTGTTACTTATCGATTATTAAATGTTTTATATTAAACACTAATATTTATTGCTCTCTTTAACTGAATATTGAATAATGCATAAAATGAGATCTGCCCTTGATGGCAGCTACACTTCAAGAGCTCCCACACATTGGAGGAGTTGGGTCGAACAGTTTTCTCTGTTACTTCCGCCTCCCTCGTGCTCTGTTGAACCTCCGCAGCACGACTCGCGCTGCGGAGGTAGTTTTTTTTTTTTTTTTTACAGATTTCGCTGTAGTCTCTTCCCCTCAGTCTATCCTGAGGTTGTGATTGGCCAAATGACGCGTTCCACCAAAGATGTTTTATTGTCGACAGATGCATTGCTGTTTCTTGAAATCCAGTCAGGGGGAAATTATGCATTCTAATGTGCCACGGGTCTGACACCCCCCCACCCTCGAAAACAAAAACTCATCGGATCTACACAAATCGCGTAAATGATATATTTTGCTTTGAAAACGGCGAATTTCACCGAAAGGTGACTAGTTTGCAGGTATGATCATTGTTGCAAAAATCTTCAGATCTCCACCTCCTTCCACACAATTGTCCAACATCAGCATCTCTTAACACAATTTTTCATCCGATCATGCTCATTCACTGCTATTCAGTCCCACAATAAATTCATTACTTCAATGTCATTACACTTTGTCTCCAAGGAGCCACAGTCCTCATCATTCTTACCATACCATACCATTTTATTTATAAAGCACTTTAAACAGGAACAAGTTCACACCAAAGTGCTGGACAAACAAACACGCAACAGGCAACACAGACAATGAAGTACAACACGAAAAACATAAAAACATTGCAGATCATAAATCAAACGATCCAATACAAATCAGCTGGCATTGAAAGCGATGGAGTAGTAGTGAGTTTTTAACCGGGATTTGAAAACCGAGAGGGAGGGGGCCTGTTTGATGAGCAGCGGTAACTCGTTCCAGAGTCTTGGGCCTGCTACAGAGAACGCCCTGTCACCCCTGCGCTTAAGGCGAGTTTCTGGAACTATTAAGAGTACCTGATCCTCTGACCTCAAAGCACGTGGAGGGACATATGGGTGTATCAGATCCGAGAGATAGGCGGGGGCGAGACTGTTCAGCGATTTGTAGACATACATGAGAATTTTGAATTGGATTCGAAGATGAACCGGTAGCCAGTGAAGGGAGGCCAAGACTGGTGTAATGTGCTCTCTTTTGCGTGTGCTGGTTAAAAATCGGGCAGCTGCGTTCTGAACCAGTTGTAATCGTGCAATGGTGGCTTGACTGACGCCAAACAGAAGTGAATTGCAGTAATCAAGCAAAACTCCCCAGCCTGCACACACTCCCACACTGTCCACAGAATTATAATTCACGTAGGCTGCATGGATGCATCCTGTCATCACTCCAAAACCACCAGAACTGAGTTGAACAAACTTCTGGAATTTCTCAACACCTGTGGCAAGTTAAGAGTTTATAATCTGTAGGACAAAACTTATAATAATAATAATAATAATAATAATAATAATAATAATAATAATAATTCTTTATTCATTTCATATCCTAAAAACAAATTAATTATATATTTACAACAATTATATTTACAACACATGTTGGTGAAGGAAACAGAGGGGATGAGGAAGTGATGGGTAGGTTTGGTGTCAAGGAAAGAAACCAGGAAGGACAGATGGTGGTAGATTTTGCCAAGAGAATGGAAATGGCTTAATGCTGCGTTCCAGTAACCTCGTATTGTGGGAATTTCCAAGGTCCCAGTGGTGGATTTAAACCGGAACGCCCGCTCCAGTGGGGAACTCCCATTCGTGAAGTGGGGCAATTTTTTCGGCCCCCAGTTTATCCCAGTGACGTATTCAAAATGGCGGCTACTCGCGTCTTCAGTAAGTGAACTCCTTAACTTTTACTAAAATAACAGTTGTAAAATGTTGTTGTGTGTTTTTTAATCACACACACAGCTTAAGCGTATGCTTGTGAACACAGATCACATTAAAAACCTGTGTTTAGTTGCATGGCATGCGGTGTACGGCTGTTTTTGTCGTTGTTTGGATCACAACAGTTCTGTAGGCCAGCGGCAGCGACTTTCATTCGCCACATTTTATTATTCAGCACATTAAAAAAGTAACTATTAGTTATGAATTTTATTTTAAAATATATATTTTTTACCCTTGTTTTCTTTGGCGCTGTGGCTTATTTTGTTAGCCAACCCAGAACTAAACACACATTGTTTGTTGAACTGACTATAAATTAGCACTAAACTGTGGTTAAAAAAATATATATTTGGTTTCCAAAGATCCGTGTTTAGAAACATTCTATAATCCTGTATGATATTTATGTGTTAGGACGTGTATATTTGTGTAGTAAGTGTGTGTTTGTGTTTGTTTTCAGTCTACCTCGACCAGTACAACAACATGTTTGTTGATGAGCAGAGAACAACACCATTTTCTGGCAGCCTGTATCGCAGTGCAGGGGATTTGTCCTGTTTGTACATTGATGCAAACCTCACTATGAAAGTTGAGCTTATCCAACCTGCACAGGACAGCACAGCTGGTAAGATTTAGTAGAAATAAGTTTTAATGCAAACCAAACCAATTACTGTATAATGAATTTAACAATACTGTGTTTTTTTCTTTTAAAATGATTTTTTCAGAGAACTGTGAAGACTCTCCATCATCCAGCAGCCACGCAGAGTCCCCCATCCGTGTGAATGACAGTTTTAATAAAGAACAGACACTGTTCTTGATTGAACACATGCGTGAGAATGTAAAAGACAATGGTGAACTGCCAAGAAACCTGTCCGAGCTGAATGCCAGGCTGCGAAAGGTAAAAAATAACAAAAAATTGATGTGGATTGAGACTGCTGCTCAGCTCAGCTCACAGAGCAGTTTCATGAGACTTTTAATCCAGACTTTTTATACTTTTATACTACTATGGAAAACTACTATGCAAAAAACTCAGGACAGTATTACACTCTATTTCATTTTATGATTATGGTTATTAAATGTTGGTGTTTTTGGTGTTGGTGAAACATTTTATACTTTTATACTACTATGGAAAACTACTATGCAAAAAACTCAGGACAGTATTACACTCTATTTCATTTTATGATTATGCTTATTAAATGTTGGTGTTTTTTGGTGTTGGTGAAACATTTTATACTTTTATACTACTATGAAAAACTACTATGCAAAAAAACTTAGGACAGTACTAAACTTTTATTATTTCATTTTATGCTTGTTTATTAATTGTTTAGTGTTTAAATGGTTACTGTTGCACAGAGGGACTGAGAGAGAAATGCAGTTTCAATCCTGTGTATGAATCCGTGTATGGTTCATTCTTTCGTTATTCCGTTTCAAAATAAAAACCAAATAACCAAACAAGCTTTGGTTATTTGGTTTTTTCATTTTAAAACGAAATTACAAAAACGGTTTTTAAACGGTTTTTTCATTATTTCGTTTTTCAAACGAAATTAGAAAAACAGAAATTGCAAATATAAAAAAAGGGTGCGATTTGGTTTTTGCGTAAGTACAGTTGTTGTTTTAATTTGTAGCGATACCGGAAATGACGTACCGGAAGTCGCCAAAGAATAACAGCGGAGAAGAAAGACGGCATAAAAACAAACCATTCCTAAATAATAGGCAATGGCTGCGCTTGAACCGTTTTCTGAATTGATTATCGAACTTTCTGAGAGAGGAAAACCACACTCTGAAATCAGTAATGTTTTGCATCGCCATGGAGCTCCACAACTCGGTAATGAGTGTCAGAAAGTTTTGTAAGGAGCACAACTTGCAAAGACACAACAACGTGTCGGACGCAGATTTGGAACGTGCTGTACTTTCTTCAGTTTACCAAGTATGTATCAAAGTTTATGGACTTTATACTGCGATAAAATGAGCGAAACTTGTAAATACAAGCTAGCTGACGTTAGCTTTCTCTAGGCATTGTGTGTAAACATGGTGCGTTACAGTAATGGACCAGCAGGGGTCCTCTTGCAGGCCAAAATATATATAAAATAATGAGAGAGGCTCGGATCTCGGATACAAGCGGCTGAAATGAGTTTTCTCCGCAGGGTGGCTGGACTCTCCCTTAGAGATAGGGTGAGAAGCTCAGTCATCCGGGAGGGACTCGGAGTAGAGCCGCTGCTTCTCCACATCGAGAGGAGCCAGTTGAGGTGGCTCGGGCATCTGGTTAGGATGCCTCCTGGACGCCTCCCTGGTGAGGTGTTCCGGGCACGTCCCACCGGGAGGAGACCCAGAGGAAGACCCAGGACGCGCTGGAGGGACTATGTTTCTCGGCTGGCCTGGGAACGCCTTGGGATTCCCCCGGAGGAGCTGCTCCAAGTGGCTGGGGAGAGGGAAGTCTGGGCCTCCCTACTTAGGCTGCTACCCCCGCGACCCGACCCCGGATAAGCGGAAGAAGATGGATGGATGGATGGATGGATGGA